>VOPJ01008764.1:0-136255 GCA_014673585.1 Semibalanus balanoides | reverse complement strand
TTAAGTTTATTTCGGGAGCTTTCGAAAGCACAGTACGGCTTTCTTCATCAGCCAATAACACTTATAAGTACAGTGAGAATACAAAAACAGTCATTGAGTTCGTTCGTTATCGCAATCGAAATACAAATTCAAAATTATACGTACAGTACATTCAAAACAATAAAAGCGACATATTTTTTAATAAGCACTCGCTCCTTACACACTTTGCATGCCACCCATCGAGAGATAGCGTGAGTACATGCACATTGATGAAGAGCTAGAGCACACGATGCACATTGTCCATGAACTCCGGGTTTTTGTGTTTAGCAGCATATTGCTGTTTGCTTTCGCTATAAAAAATACCTTCCTTGATCTTTCGTTTTTTCAATTTGTTTCAATATTAGCCATGTGATGTTATGGGAAGAGGTCAAAATTCTAGCTTTTGAAACAAATTGAAAAAACGAAAGATCAAGGAGGGTATTTTTATAGCAAAAGCAAACAGCAATATGCTGCTAAACACAAAACCCGAGTTCAATGGACAATGTGTATCGTGTGCTCTAGCTTTCATCATGTGCATGTACTCAGCTATCTCTCGATGGGTGGCATGAAGAGTGGTGTAAGGAGCGAGTGGCTTATAAAAAATAATGTCGCTATATTATTGTTTTGACTGTACTGTCGTATATTGAATTTGGTATTTCGATTGGCGATAACGAACGAAACTCAATGACTTTATTTTGTATTCTCACTGTACTTATAAGTTGTTATTTGGCTGATGAAGAAATCCGTACTGTGCTTTCCGAAAGCTCCCTGAAATACTTAAAGCTGGTGGCACAAGCGGAACTTTATGAATCGCTCGGGGGGGGGGCTCTCATGTTAATTTTATAGATTTGAACTAAGTTCTTTCCAATGGCAACGCAATAGGCCTAATGTTAACATTTTAAATCATTGTAGGGGGGGGGGGGCTCTGGCACTCCCCAGGAGATATAAAGTTCCACCCCTGGCTGGTGGTAAGAATATCTGTGTCAAACAACAGTACCCATATTATATTATATTATATTATAAATTATATTAGGTACCCATGTCCATTCTTACCTTTCTTTTCCTATACAGGCTGTCCCCATCATTACATTCATAAATAAGTATCAGGGTTGCTATTATGCAATACATTTAAAAATAAGGAGTGTAAAATTCACAGTAAAACTGGGGGTGCCTGTCTTTTCCTATACAGGCTGTCCCCATCATGACATCCATAAATAAGTATCATGGTTGCTATTATGCAATACATTTGAAAATAAGGAGTGCAAAATTCACAGTAAAACTGGGGGGGGGGTTGGTAATGATAACATATTATCCATAGGTTGTCGTTTTCCACACAAATTTCGAAACGCTAGGACACTGGGTATCCGACAGACCACTTTGTATTGTTGCGGTATGTATGTGAAATCTAGAGTGTAACTATACACGGAGATCGAAGACCACGATCGAGCTAAAGGACGCGATCATCCGTGAAGTGGCCGTCCGGATCCCTGAGGACATGATCAACGGAGCAGTTCTGCACCTAAAGGACCTCCGCCTACCGCTAGTAAAGACTGCAGGAGCGTCTGGGTGCGGATATCGAGCACCTGGTGTGAAGGGAGGGTCAGCACAGGAAGACTTACACATCGTATATGTCATAGCAATATGGCTGACATCGTATATGTCAGCCAGTGCCGTCATGGGCTGTTTACCTGTCGTGGTATTTTGTTGTCCATTCAATCACAACCGATTTTTTACTTAATGACACAAAATAAATATTGTGTTAAAAACTTCGACCCATTTCTTTCTAACTTAGTATATATAACTACATAATATTCTTCTGACCACTCCCTCTAAGCTTGGCTATGAGTCTGACAGACGTATCCACGCATCTACCTATTTGGGTGACAGGTTATGTTATCTTACCTTATAATTACGGCCCGTAATTTCCACAAAATAGACGCCATTTTCACTGCTCGGGTATGGTGTGACGTAGAACTTCATGGCCAACTGTGTTCGTGTTCGAACGTTGGGAAACTGGTGGACCTTTGAATTTTGAATGTGGACCATCTCATCCATCTTGGCGTGTTTTATTGTTACGGATACGGTATGAGTGAATAATTAGACCAGAAAGTGGATGCATCATCCTAGACCTAGAGAGGTATAATATAAGACAAATAGATGCACTCTGGATTAAGATACTATCTGAATACATGAGGTTTCTTCAATATAATTTAAGGGATTGGATTGGGAGGATGGAGACATTGGAATCAAATAAATTCGTTTCATTCCCTGTGTGGGCGGCCCATTCTTCGATCAAGTGGATTTTTAATGTACCATTTGTTTTTTACAGTAAATTGTTGCATTCAATTATTTACTAATTTTGCAAGACCTATGAATACAAATGTTAATCGAGTGAAAGGAAGGCCTTATATTAATATAATAATTCATGTGTCACAACTGGAACAAAACATTGCGCTACGGTATTGCCCAGCGTCTATGACAAAAATGACACGATATTTGAAAGGTATGAGTGCCTTGAAAGCTATCCCGATATTTTGTGTTGGTCCTTCTCCCACCGACATCCACCCAATTAAGCTTGTGATATTTCCACCATCCATTTTACTATTGGATGGACTCTATCAGTAACATGATCGGATTCGGCGATTTACAAGCGGGCGCAGACCAGTCCCGACTTATCTATCATGACATCTAACCTGGACCGATTTCGTGGAGCCGGCCGTGTGCTTCGGAGGACGGAAACGGGGCGGCGCGCGCGCCGCAGGACTGGCTGGCAGGAAACGGCGGCACCGCGGCCGAACGGTCGGTCGGATCCTATCTCAATCTGACCAGCGGAGGCGCAGTGCTTTTTGCGCTGTATGTTCGATATCCCACGCCATTTAGTCAACGTTTGTTTCCAGGCACCGTTTGTATATGGAAAACATGCCTAAGAAAAAAACGCAAAAAAAACACCAGACAATAACTCTGTTCGGACATCGAATGTTATTTATTCGTAATCATCTCTGATCGATTGGGACTCTGCCACTCACAATGAAATCCATGCGCGTCTCGGAGTTCTGCGTTTGGTACAGGGGGTGAAGCCTCATACCAGCTCACTATTGGCTCCCGTCTCTGTGCACAGCTTTCGCAGCTCGCTCTGTGAGTCAGAATGCACCGCGGGAGGCGCCGGCCGCCGGATCCGGGATCCGGCCGTGGTGCAGAGTTGCCGGAATCCTCCGTCATTAGAGCTGTTTACATAGCACTAAAAATTTCCAAGTAAATTTCAAAAGAACTTCCTTTAAGCGCGAAACTTTTTTTCAGCCCTTTGTTTATTCGAGAAACTCTCTATTCACAAAAGGCTTGCCTAGAAGTCCAAAGCTTTTCCCAACAGGAATATTATGCAGAAAAGCATTCTATTATTTAACTGCTCATTTCCTAATCAACACCCGAAAAAAGAACAGTCCCGATTGAACTTTTTTGAATACAACTACTTTTAGTGTACCAATTATGCCTGTGTTTTTTTCGTGTTTCGTTCCCGTTATCCCAGAGTATGTCTGAGAAAGCTGAGTATGGTAGCACTTTGCAAAAATACCATTTGCAAAGTGCAACCATATGCCGAGGCGCTTATGCAGGGGTACTAGACCTACGAAAGCGCAACCTATGCACGTTCGCCAATTTGGGCCAAACGTTTGCATAGTGCACCATTCTGCGGACGCTGTAAGCAAAATCCGGCGCACAAATCGGCTTTGTCTAGTAATCCTGCGGCGCACTCGTATAATTTCGAATCCTAGTACAGCAATGTGCAAGATTATATGACAAGGCAATGCGTACCTGCTCTGTGTTTTTTTTTTTTTTTTTTTTTTTTACTGGTTTATTAATACTTAGCTTATTTATATAAGTTGTGTTCTTTTTAGCTTGTCGGCAAATTTGAAGTCTCAGTAAGTGTTATGAACAGTTGGTCTATTATGATATCTTCCTTTTTAGTTTCTAAAACTCATGCTAATTTCAATTCTGAGTACACGAAAGACTGATTTATGGGGACCATGTTGTACCTACCTAGGTAGGTACCACAAGTTCTTGTATCTGTCCCTCATGCACACAGAATTGAATTCATTAAAGGTTTTAGAAACTAAAAAGGAAAGATACATAAAGACTTGGCTAGTAAATCATGAATATATCCACATCTTCATAAATTTCCAATGTAATATATTTATAGGTTATGTTCGTGGTTTCATTGAAGTTTCCCTTTCATTAGATAAAGCCAACCTAACAGGTGCATGAAATTACCTACATGCAGCGTCTGCATGGCAGTGGTGCTGGCGGCCATGGTTATAGTTGGGTAGGTAGATCCTACCTATTAAAAGGTTAGATAATGACAGTGCAGGCGTCACAAAATACTTGAAGTCATGCTTTGCTTTGCTAATTTACTTCAAATTTGGCTGGCCAATGCGAAACAACTCGGATTATTTTGTTAAATATTTAGGAAATATTTGGTGAGTGAATAGCATGATGGTACAGACGACATCCCATTATTTATGAGTTAATCCAAATAACCCACCAACTGATACAAAATATCACATTTAGTGTAACTACAGATGTCATTTCCGAGACATTTTGCACAATATAACTGATTTTACTTTCATAAATTAATATCTTTACCACTTCCTTTGTAAAACCTCAAAGCTAATCTGAGTCACTATCTCCTAACCACATAGGGATGTGTTGAAATGCCACCGGAGGCTGCGGCCCACACAAACTCAATCCAGCCAGCGGTTACCAATGAGTGAAAATGTTTGTCTCGTCATCACAGGCACATTCCATTTGACTTATGATAGTTTGTAATGGTCGTTTTTGTTTTTTCAATCAGATCAGCATGACATGGTTCCTTTGACGTTTATCAATTTTGTCTTGAAATCTTATGAAGTAGACAAATGAGTAACTTGAAGGTCACAAGTATATAACATTACCTTGATAACAGGTTGGTTAGTGGTCATCACATACTAACTAGTAAGGCATGCATGGCAATGAAGCAGACGAAGTGAGTTTTTCATTTTGTGTCGGCAACTGAATAGCATTGGTTGTTTTGATGCATAGTAAAGCAATACTTACACTGCCACCTTATCTGTGGCACTTAGTTATTTTTATTTCCTGATTTCTCAGCTGCTAGAGTTTGAATTCGAGGTCAAGCATGTGGCCTTATCCCTGTAACTGATATTCAGTTTTTTTTTAAGCTAATGATGGTGAGAGTTCTTCAGTTTTGTAAAATTTTCACATAGCCTATAACCATGTGTTATAATTTTTACAGCTAAATTATCAGTGTAATAATTTTGCATAAATCAGTGCAGGTGAAACAGCAGTTATCCCTCTGAAACCCATGCAAGCAAGCAAGAGAACAAAGTTCGGATTTGGCCATCTGTAAGACCACGTTAGTGAGGGCCGCTTCGGGCCTCACACTCCGTCTGAACTACGTTCGTTTCGAACCGCTTTTGCCGGGTCTCACTCCTCCGTCTTGAATGAACAATTGGGTCGTGGTCATCTCTGGTCAGATTTTTTGTTCAATGTTTGCTGGGTTAAGATACATTCTTAAGTACAGAATAGTTGTCTGGAAAGATGCAGTGGACCAAAATAGTTAAAATAACGTTCAGTTGTAACATTAAAATGCTGTAAAATCTTGGGTATGACTTTGGAAAAACCATTTTGTATGCTTATTCAGCATTTTGTGTTTAGTGATGGCATAACCTTGGCAGAGTCCGCCATCTAATAAACAAATCATTATGTAGCTCACGGGCGGTCATTTTCTGAATGTTGGTATTAAGGGCCCAATGCTAACTTGATAATTTCAAATGTCATTCTTACCATTCACGTTATGGGCGCAAAGTGACCTTAGCAAGTCGACGCGCCCTAAAGCCCGCAATAACAAACCATTCAATGTTGAAATGTGAAATTAACTGGTAGGGCTCAGGCCCTACAGCATGGTGTTCCTATCTCTTTGAGCCCCACATACCCTCTGAGCACCCACAATAATAAATCAACTGTATGTTAAACTGTATTAAGGTTTTTAGTTAATTTGTAATTAAAAAATCCCATGAGCGACCGCAACAATGCACATGAAAACAAATGTCCATTTTTTTTACTGGAACAATGTTCATCATTTGATTGATATATAATATCATAACTTAATCTTAAGACAATATTATCATAAAAATGAGTCACTAGAAACACACATAACATATTTTAGCTCTTGCATCAGCCAATTCCCCATTGAAATGAAATGCTCCAAAGCATGTTTTATTTGTTTGAGCGTCGGTAGTGGCGCCATTTTGACTCTAAATCAAGTTTAATTGTATCGATAGGTAAATGATTTAACAGTGAAAAATGAAAATGTTGCGTATGATTCGTAAAACGGGAAGTAACATTTTTTTTCATTCTGAACGATAATTGAATATAAGTTATAAGGAAATGTTGAAAACATGAACATGCATACGCCTATGGCGAGGGCGTATGAGCTCAAAAGAAAGTAGATTTTAACATGGATTACATTTGTTCGTCCTGGATATGCATCCTCTTAAAACATAGGGAAATTCTAGCAAATCTAAGGGAATTCTACAAAAGTCGCGTTACAGGAAATTTATTTGAAAATTTAGTTGAATTTCTTAAGTGCTATGTAAAACAGCAACTATTGGCTACGTGTCCCGTCTGCCCGCTGGTTCTTTCCAAAAGCTGTGGCGCAGTAACGCTCCTCTGGAGGCCACGGTCGTCCTGTCCCTATTGTGTGGTTCACTGGGCGACGTCGACCGCGGGCGGGGGAGGAAGGGAGGGAGGGGGAGGCTGGTCGGGTTCTGCCGGACCGCGCTGACCTTGGTTCGACCTCTGTCGGACAGCGTGGTTACCTTGAGCGGGGGTCTGTCAGAGCGGCGTACAAGAAGAGCGTCGTGTCTGGGTCCGTCGAGGCGATAATCTATGTGTGGCGATAGGTAACACTTGTTTCCGTCGTGGACAGCCGGTACAGGGGGTAATATATCGCTGGTAACATTCGGAGGTCTCCAGTGGTGGCGATTGTGGAGATTTGGTAGAATGTTACTTATTTCTCCAGCTTGCCAGCCGGGGACGGAACAGCCAGCCTGCAGCCTGGCTGATAATCATGTCTCACTGACCGTGGAATTTTCACGTTGGGCTCTGTGAAACGACGTTATTGGAAGATATCGTTCATAGAGCTATGATGATAAAGAAGGAATGACATCGACGTTTGTAGCATTCTGTCGCAGCACGTTTCGCACATCGGCTTCAGTTTTGAAGATGCCTCTCTGCACTCGCCTTGCTGGTAAATGTAAACGGAAAACTGACCTTTCTTTTTAGTAAACTCGTGTGATTTGCAAATACATTGCAGTGGCGCTTACCGACATGATCAATATTTCAATAATGCAACATACGTAGTCAGCATGGAGGTATAATACACTTGGGTATCTGACCTGTGGTGGCCTACACTATTTAATATTATGAACCGGACACGTATGTACAAAACAGACAAGCTTTCTATTAGATACTAGATAGCCTCTTGACTCGCTGAATGAAATATGTACTTCCTACGCTTCATTGACAGAGAATTGTATTATGGGGCGCTGTTGTTCTGTACGCTGAGTGGATGCTAAGGAACTTGTTGGTCCTGACAGGGGGTCTATCGGCCTAAACACAGGTACAGCGATTGCTAGGGGATGGCTGTTACTAACAAACGATCCGAGATATGAGCGACCAGGGGATCTAGATTATTGGGATGACTATTCTACAACTCACGGCCTTGCAAACAAGGCACTCCAATCACAAGCTGCCACAAATAGCAGGTCACGATTGTGGCGCGTCTCTCCCGCGTCCCAGGCCGGTGACCTGACCTCGCTGACCCAGGTGACCTGACCTCGCTGCCCAGCCAAGGTGACCTGACCTCGCTGAGTGCCGACGCCCTCAGCGACCTAGTCTCACCAGTCTGCAGCATTGCACCAACCCTTGCACGCGATAGCGCACACAATTTGGCCAAGTTTACTGGTAGGTCATGGCGCGTCCCTGCGTGACCTTCCAGTGACCTCACAGTGACCTCTCAGTGACCTCTCACTGCCGTGAGCGCAGTGAGAGGGCGGCGCTGCGCACGGTCCGACTGCCGATCTCCAGCGGAGGTCGGAAGTTGTCCACGATGGCGCCGTCGTCTTCCTCGTCGCTGTCCTCAGCGGCCTCCTCACTGGGTCGCCGCCGCAGGTAGCGGAACTGCTCCAGCTGCTCCTGAGGGTCAGACAGTGGGGTGTCGGGTCAGACAGAGGGATGGCGGGTCAGACAGAGGGTCAGACAGAGGGATGGCCGGTCAGACAGAGGGTCAGACAGAGGGATGGCCGGTCAGACAGCAGGGGTCAGACAGAAGGGATGGCCGGTCAGACAGAGGTCAGACGGGGAGTGAAGGGCGGAGAGGGCGGAGGGAGTGTTAAAGGAGGAGAAGGGCTAAGCAGGGACTGTGAAGAGCAGGTGAGGCTGACTGAGTCAGCAAAGGGTGGATAGCACCTGTCGGGGCTAGTGAAAGACAGGACTGACTGTGCAGTGAAGGCAAATTAGTGAAACACCCCGCCGCGACGGTGAGGAAACTGGTTTAATAATGATAAGGTTCCGGGTCGCCTTTGGCTTTTTGATGATGCCATTTTGCTTCTGCGTGAAAGCGGTTGAGTTTCACGATTTGCGTTTCTCCCGATAGTTAGGCATGTTACGACTGCTGCTGCTGCTGTTGATCGCCCCTCCGGCAAAACTGTTACGTAACACCTCGGATCATCGGCCTCATAGCACCTTCCGTCGGGGGCTTTCACTCATGAGATAGAGAGAGGAATGAGTCATAATGGCGTTAGAGCGTTACGTACGAGAGCCGGGGATGAATTTTGTTGATGCTTAGCTTACCTAGATACGAAGACGGATTCGGTAACAGAGTTCTGCTGGCGTCACATGTGAGATGGAGTCAGTCTAAGCCGTACTGTCAATGATGCAGCTGCTTCCTTACCTTAGAGCTGGACACGAATTATCCAGGAGTCGGCTTTATCTATGAAACGGATTCTGCGGCTGCTTTCTTATCTGAGAGATGGAGACGAATTATCCAGGGTTGGCCTTACTTGTGAGACGGATTTTGCGGCTCCTTTCTTACCTGAGAGCTGGATACGAATTATCTAGGGTCGGCCTTACTTGTGAGACGGATTCTGCGGCTCCTTTCTTTCCTGTGAGATGGAGACGAATTATCCAGGGGTCGGTCTTACCTGAGAGACGGATTCTGCGGCTGGTCTCTTACCTGTGAGATTGAGACTGGCTCGCTGAAGAGAATCCACGTGACGCTCTCGTAGAGCGGCGGCGTGGTCAGGGAGCCCTCGTACGTCCAGTATTTGGTCGTGTCCGGCAGAAACAGGTCCGGATCCGTGGCCTCGATCTCCACCTTGCTGCCCGAGAAGCGGACCTTCGCCATGCTGTCCGTCACCTTCTTCAGCTCGGCGTTCTCGTCTCCAACGTCGAGGAGGACCCCGATGACAGCCAGGCCGTCCTCCTTGTCGGCGGCCGCCGCGAACGTGCCGTACTTCTTGTTGAAGTGGACGAGGTGGAGCTCGGCAGCGTAGCGTCGGCCGTCGACCGTGTGCTCCGAGCCGCGCTCGTTCTCACGGCCCCAGTGGCAGTGGTACTGCGCGAGCTGGTACTCGCCCTCCAGCGGGCCACCCTTGATCGACGACGCGCCGCTGTCGAAGTCGACGCGCCAGCCGTGGCCGGTGTTGGTCAGCGGCTGAGGCTTGCCCGGCTCGTAGGAGATGGAGAGGGGCTCGGCATCGATGGCTCGGTCTGAGGTGGCCGTGGTGGTTTCGATGTTGATGGGGGACTGGCGCTGGCCGTCGCCCAGAGGGAACTGTCGGGCCCACGTCGCCGGGCCGTTCTTTGTGCCGTAGCCCCAGGTCGACATGGCGAGAGAGCTGGTCAGGGTGGCGTAAGGAGAGGAAGTATCGCCTCCAGTGGCGGGGAAGCACTGTGCTGGCGGACGGAAGCCGCCGCCGCTTTTGAGGCCGACGCTGCGCCTGGGGTGGTCACGTGACGACAGCGGCGACACCTAGCGCAGTGTGGCCGGTACAGCTCAGCGGCGGGGCAGCCCCGTCTGACTCACTCGTATTGTGTACAGCACGGCAGGCTATGGCTGCGGCACGCTGAGGGGGCCTCAGGGGGCCGGGTCGAGGAAAAATACATGTGTAAGCGCCGTTAGGCGGAAATGGAGCACGCGGAAACATGTCCATCCGTAATAGTCCGTTGAATGCCTTCCTCAGCGACGCACGCACGCACTTGCGCACGACGCGCTATTTCGAGTGGATGGGACTGAAGGCATTGTCAACATGTCAAAGTAAGGCAAGTCACGCTATTCTGATGAGGAAGGGGAAGATTGGCGAAAGGAAAAATGTGACAGTGCTGCTTACAATGTTGAAGGTGCAATTCGGTACATAGGATTTATAGGAAATAAATGCACCATATAATGAGTTGCGTTTTACACTATCATTCTAGTACTACTTACCAAATGCTCTATATGGGAAAATTCTGGTCTCAATATGGTCTAAATTGAGAATCAAGTGTGGTAAGGGTTAGGCTAACCAGGGCTGCGGAGTCGACTTAATTTTAGCAACTCTGACTCTGACTCCAACCTGAAAAAATCGACTCCGATTAAGACTCTAACTCAAGCTCCAACACCGATTCCAGGGTAGTGGATTGTGGAATTTGAATTTCACCGGGGGTGCTTAAGGGCAGATGTAAGGGGCATCGTGCCATTCCCCTAAACGACTGAAATCGACCGAAATTGGTTTATTTTTCTGATTTTTAAGAACATTTAAACAACTTTTACTTAGTCAAGTTTGCTTTAACCCACGCTCTACGGGGGGGGGGTCCTAAAGCGACCCCCAACCCTGATATTTGCTTGCATAACTTTTTACACATACTCCCAATCTCACTGAAATTTTAAGTAGCTGAGTTTACAACAATTATACGTATGCTGTCAAAAATTTGTTAAATTTGGTTGAGAAGTTTGGGAAATAATGACGTTTTAGTGACGTCACGTACGTGAAAAAGTGATGAATATGGGAAAAATCGTAGAAAATATAGTTTTGCAGCAAATTGCAGACAGAAAACTTCAAATATATGAAATAATATTGTCTTTCAAATGCCAATCTCAAATTTGAGATTTTTACTGTTTTTGCCCCCCAAATGAAAACAAAACAAAATTGAAAACAAAATATTTACCAAATCAAAATTTTCAAATATGTTCAAAAACCGGAATATATGTGAGAGAACTGAGTATGGAAAATAATCAAACAAAATTTAAAAGCTGTAGCCGTTTTCACGATGGATTATTTTGCGCGAAATGTTTTAAAACATCTTAAGAGTTAAGATGTTTTGAAATGTTATAGTATGAAAGTTTTAGTATACGATAGATTCCAAGAAAAATAAGTTACTGATTTAGGCGATATTATCATTTTTCAATGAGTTATGGTAAACATGAAATGAGCTCTTTACAAGATTATGAATACAAAATTGTTGCGTTCTAAAGAACATATGCGTCTAGAGTCCGCTTCGTTCAGTTTAGCATATCGCCGATATACGTTACCTCAATCTGGCAGCCGTCATGGTCACAGGTCTATCTTCCGATTGGTCGCAATAATTGCGCTAAGAAAAACCGATTCGCTGGAGGGCGAGTCCATTATGAGCAAGGGGAATTCGCTTTGTTGAGCGACCAATAGCTGCCGAGACCGATAATATTTTCAAGATGTTCTTGAAAAGAATCGGTAGGTGAAGATCTGGCATCACAGCTAACCTATACATAATTATTCTGCTATACCACTAAAACCACAATTTTGTAACATACTATATTTCTTACCAACATATTACAAAATTCTGAAGACACTGCAGACAATATCCTTGCAAAAGTTGCGTAGTTAAGGAAAGAATAAGTATGCTAAACGTTCATACTAAAACATTTCAAAACATCTTAAGATGTTTTAAACATTTCGTGCAAATAATCATCGGTGAAACGGCTAATATCTCTCATTTTGACGGGCGAATGGCTCACTAAAGATAAGAAAACTCATGAACCTCATTTCTTATTTTATTTTATTTTTACTTTTTCTGACCAGGTACAAACAAAATAAGATACTGTTTTAAAAGTACCAATAAAATCTTTTCATTTACAATTATTTCAATTTTCTAATTTTGAGGTTTTCTGATTCGCTATTCTGGACGTGAGCGGGTCAAGGGACTGCCTATGCTAATGCCCATACCCAATATTTACTCTATGGGACGATCTTACGGACCTAATAGGTTTATTAGCTATCCAGACATCAAAATCGATTATATGTGGATAGTGATTTAAACGACCAACAAATTGACACTAACCAAACATTTTATTTTTCATAACTTTAATAAGACGACGGTCAAAGCCAAAATTGCTGTTTTTGGATATTGGTCCGATTTTTGGGTTCATTCACTGGTCACCCTTTGACCTTGAAGCCTACAATTAGTACCGTTGATATTTCTCACATACAGGCAACATTGCTGGTTTTTACTGGCGTTGCTGTATGTTTCTCGGTTTATAAGTTAACAGGGGCTCTTTTTAGGACCCCCCCCCCCCTCCCGTAGGACGAAGGTGAGAAAAGCTCCCGTAGGGCGAGGGTTGAATGCAAAAGCATAGTTGAATGCACAAGCTTGTGTGGCCGTGCCCTTGGCTAGTGTTTGACTAAGCTCTTCAAAAGTTCACAGGACGTAATCAAGTCATAGATACTTACGAAGTATGACCTTACTATCTAGTTTCTGTATATCAGTGACCTAACGTCAGTTTCGTGACCTTCCTATTTTAACTCAACGGAAAACAAATCGTATCAGAGAATGTGCACTAGATCATAATCAATATTGTAAGATTATGCTTATAAATATATAGCTCATTATTCATGGCCCAAGTGCAATTATTGCTCAGTGACCCCTACAAGATCGAGTGAGGTCATTTGAGATGACCACGTCACTGACCATCACCAGCACTTCTTCGTCGATAACTTTCGATAGCATGTGAAACTGAAATGAATATAAGAACGGGAGACGGCCACCACTGTGTTGTCTCGTCGGGACGCGTCGGACATTGCGCATCACGGCATACCTAGTTCACCACATGATCTTAAGTTACCTTGACTTGAGGCAAATTGTATAATTTGGCTTGGCAACCATATCACCATGGTATGATTGGCATCTCCGTGATGAAACAAGCACAATGATGTTTAAACGGGAGCTGTGTGATCATAAGAGTCGGCTCGTCCAAAACCCAATTATCATCAGATGGCGTTACAATTATTGCTCTTTCTTTATCAGGCGGAAACCTTCGCTAAATTAGTTAACTAAAGGTTTAATTTTCCTTTTTTCTAGCCGTTACCCAAGAGCAGGTGACCAAGAGTGCCCCCTCCCTATCCCAGCGACTCACAAAACCATACGTTAACACCAGAGAACATAAAAGAGAAAGTCCGGCACTTCCCAGCTAAAGAAAGTCCGGCCACTCCAGCTAAGAAATGGAAACAGGGCGCTTGATAGCCTCAATGAGCTTAGCGCCCCCAAAACCCCAATCACACAACACAGAAATGGAAACAAACGTAAATAAGCATATAGGGAAGAAGGGTGCCCCAATGTTAGTGTGGTAAAATAATATAAGAAGAAAGCAAAAGTAGTCATTGCTGAAGACAGCAAATGACAGCCCCCTAATTGTATCCCAATAATTCATGCATTTCCACATTCATACATAGGGTTAGTAAAGGATTCCAAGCAGACATTCTGGTGACTGTTCCCGGTCATTTTCGAAAGAGGTGTAAAGTTTATGTTTCCAGGACGACTACTTTACTGACCAAAATAATCGCCAATTACCAAAAAGTCGACTCCGATTCTGGGCCGGAGTTGGAATCGTTAATATTTTAGCGACTCTGACTCCAACTCCGACTCCGGCTAAAACTTCCGACTCCGCAGCCCTGAGGCTAACACAAGTTAAAGGGAAGGTTTCACCTTTTTGGAAGTTGTCAAATATACCCGGGTTGTAGTCGAAAATATGGAGTAAGTGCTGCTCAACACGATGGTGACATTTGTTTCTCGAAAAGTCATTTAAGTTTTAACCCTCACCCTACAGGATTTTTTCTCACCTTCGCCCTACGGAGCTAAAGGGGGTCCTAAAATACCCCCTGTAAAATTGACTTCCAAACCAAGCAACATAGAGCAACGCGGTAAAAACCAGCATGCTGCCCGTCATGTGAGGAATCTAACGACATCCAATTTTCAGGTTTCAGGTCAACGGGTGACATTCCAGGTCAAGTGACGTAAAACACTTGACCTCTGCCACGTAAAAAATAGCGATTTCCCCCGGTCAGAAAAACTTAAAATTTGAAATGAATAAATGTAAATAAAATTACGCATTTCTAGACCAGTTTTGACTGAGAAAAAAATCATTTTTCGTATCTGGTCAAAAAAGTAAAAAAACAAAACAAAAAAAACAAAACAATGACGTCACAAGATTCTTACATTTAAGAAGCGATCACTCAGTCAAAAATAGAGATATGACTTTGAAATTTGGTTTGGGTTTTGTTTATAATCAGGTCTCTCACATATATTCTGGTTTTAAAAATATCTTTAAATCTTTGATTTTGTTGGGATTTTTTTCTCCCTTTTTTACTTTTTGGGGTCAAAAATGCAAATTGGTGAAATTCAAAAATTGTCATATTTTATCAAATGTAATTTTACGTCTTTCCTGTTTTTTTTGTTGTTGTTGTTTTTTTTTTTTTTCTCGTTTGCAACTTTCTGCAAAACTCTATTTTCTATGATTTTTCAATCATTTATCTTTTTTACGAACATGACGTCATCAAAATGTCATTATTTCCTAAACTGCTGGACCAATTTCAACGATATTTTGACAGGCTATGTATAATTATTGTTAACTCAGCTACTGAAAATTTCAGCAAGATCGGCGTAACGTGTAATGAGTTATGTAAGAAAAACCTCAAGGGGGTCCTGTTAGGGCGAGGGTTATCTTTATAGATATTATGTTTTGAAAGTTTGGGATCGTTACGTCATTATTTTATTATTGTGAGACGTAAAAAACTGAACGCTGCCAAATGACCACTGAACTCTATAGAGATGGAATGCGCATTGGCCGGAATACTTGTCTAATGACGACGGCCATATTGGTGATCACAAGAGCAGTCGGCGCCTGTGTTAAGATAGGCGGCTGGGCACCAGCGCTGACATTTGCCATATATTGAGCGAACTACTAGTCGTAGAAACGCCAATTGACTACCACCACAATGCCCAAATTGAATGCAGAATGATTCTAGGACCTTTCATATTTTTTTTTGCCACGAAAAAAAAATATTTTCGCCTAGAATTATTTTAATTCAATTTGGAACATTGTGGTGGGCTAGCCATTTTTGCGCTACCCACCAGAGGTTCGCTCAATATATTGTAAAATGTCAGCTGGGTGCCCGCCGCCTATCCATTTAACCAGGCCCGACTGCTCTTGCTGATCACCAATATGGCCGCCGTCATTAGACAACCTGGCCAATGGGGTCGCAGCGGCATAGCTAACCTGTGCAAATGACATATGCAGTATGAACATCTTTAGACATTTCTGGCGTCTTAAATTCATGCTAGCCGTTTTCACGAAGGACTTTATTTACCGGGTAATTGGGGCGATTGGGGCGTTTGGTTTAAATGCAGGGGGCTTGGGGCGTTTGGTTTAAATGAAGGGGCGGCCGAATGTGATAGTTTTGCATTTAGGAATTAAGGGTATTTTGGACCTAACACCGTGTCACGTGGCCATAGCTCTAACACTGCCCCCCCCCCCTACTTAAACCAAACGCCCCAATCGTCCCAAACGCCCCAACCGCCTCCAAACTCCCCCAATTAACCGGTAAATAAAGTCTTTTTTAGCAGTTGTACAGACAGCACTCCCTAAATATACTTCACAAAATTCGAAACACAGTGGAACCACAGGCTCTTGCTTCCCAGCTTCATGTCAATTCTTACCTCCGTTCCCGCTCTACGCGACAAAATTCGGGCCTGGCCCTTCCACGCGTGAGGACCGAGGCTGGCAAGCGCCGCTTTCTATACCATGTTGTTAAGAATTACAATGACCTGCCTCTTGATATGCGCATCAACCAATGACCGCAGTTCAAGACCAAAATAAAAAACATGCCTCGTGCGGAGTAGCCTGGCTTATGCGTGTATTGTGGTAATTGTATGTGTGTGTGTTGCGTGTGCGCGAGTATGAAGCGAGTATTTTAAATATTTTGAAATTAGGATTTGTGTATCTTTTTCGTGTTTCCTCATTGCTTGTATGTGGCCCGGATAGCCCGCTCCGGCGTGGATGGGTCCAACGTCAAATACAATTGTTTACATCGCACTCGCAGTGGGTAATCCTGAATTCAGCCAAGGTTAGAGAAATACCGGTCGTCCGTTCTCCCAGGACAAAATCTAGAAGTGGCTGTCAGCCAAACAGCGGTGGCAATTGCATTGGCCCCATTTTGTAAATTAAAACTAAATTGCTTAAAAACGGAGAAGTTTTTGGGAAGGTGGTCTTAAGAGATTGTATTTGTCAATAACTGACAAAGATAATGACTATCTCAGTTCAAAACCCATTTAAAGGTGAAACATTTCCTTTAACTCTTCGTTGTAATGTCCAAATGACCTTGTTGATGAAGCACTGTCTAAAACATGGTATGGCATTACATCTTCACCGCTCAGCAATACGAAGTCCGTGCATTGCCTACAAGGACATCAGTTTATCTTTGGTAGTTCAGCATGGTGAAGACAAGCGAAGCTGCTGATTTTACGGTGATCAGAAAGTGCAACTCATGCTCTGATATAACTATCAGCGGTAAATACCTACGTCGTAGGGTTTTATTTGGTTGAAATGGCTGGTTCCGCCTTTCTCAGAGTCAGAGACATTTCGTTTCTTCTGATAGCAGAAGTATACTAAACAAACAAAAAACAGTATTGTCGCTTTACAAGTAATTATATTGTACGATGATGCATATTTAGGTCATGTTACGTTTGATTAAATACAAATATCGAGCAAATCTCATTGTATATTTTTAAACCTCGCCTTACCCTCGCTGACAGGCCCCCGCAGGTTTTTAAGCAATAGCTTTCTACACATGCGGCGGATCTAGCTCAAATTATCAGTAGCTGAGTTTACAACTACTATACGTATGCTGTCAAAACTTCATTGGAATTGGTAGTCATTAGTTTGGCAGAGATTATTACGCTTTGGTTACGTCATGCTGGTGGAAAAACGTGAAATATTGGAAAAATCGTCGAAAATAGAGTTTTCTTGAAAATTTAAACCCAAAACGTCACAGATGGAAAAATGCTTTTCTTTTATCACCGTAAAGCACTTTCACACACTTTTGCACTTTCTGATCACAATCAGCAGCTTCTTCGGCAGTCTCGGTTTTTCGAAATTTTTGCTTTTTGGTCCATTTTTTTAATCACTTCAAATTCAAAATTTGCAAAGATATTTAAAAAACATATGTAAAAGAATCAAGTATGGACAATACCCAAACAAAATCTCGAAGCAGTATCTCTATCTTTAAATGAGTGATATGGCTCTCTAAGTGTAAGAAACTCATGACGTTTTTTTTACTTTTTGACCAGATACGAACAAATAGATGTATTTTTGGACAAAACTGGTTTAGGAACATGCATTTTATTTAAATTTATAAATTTTAATTTTGAGATTTTCTGACAGCAAAATTGCTATTCCTGACGTGATCGAGTCGAGGTCATTCACTTAACCTGAGGTCACCCGTTGATCTGAAACCTACAAGTTGCATACCGTACGATTCCTCACATGACATGCAACATGCTGGTTCTTACCGCATTGCTCTATGTTGCTTGGTTTGGGAGTTAACAGGGGTTGTGATCCCCCCGTACGGCGAAGGTGAGAAACGATAAGGCGAGGGTAAGGTTTGACATATTCCCGAGTAAAATCCACCTGGCCGTATCACGCCCTGAACGCGTGCTCGAGCCGTGAAAGAACCGAGTGCCCTTGAGATGTCAGGAAGGACGGAGAAATCTGTCCGTTAGCCCGGTTCGGCGTCCCGCCTGCGGCATCACGAGACCGCTGCATGCTAACCGCTCCGCCTCGCTGGAGATGCCGCCCACCTCTTCCCCCGTCACTTGAGCCACCTGGCTCAAGTGAGAGCCGGGTCACGTGAGATAGCCTTGTCACGTAGGGGGCGGGTCACGTGGGGTCAGCTGCAGCGCAGTGCGCCCTGATGCCATCTCACAGCGTCGTGTTCAGTGCCGCGGCGCTGCGCGGCCGGACACATTTGAATATGGTGGCTGGCGACACCGACATAGCGGTGCGGGATGTCGTGTAAGCTGCTGCAGCCGCTTGAAGCCGCGGTGCAACAAGCTGCTGTGCCCGCAGCGCTTACAAGAGCAGGTTCTTTGGAGCCCGGCTCGACCCGTGGTGACGCTTTTGAGAAGCTAATATCTCTGCAACCGCACTTCCGATTGACAAGCGGTCTTCTTTGCTGAACAGCTCCATCCAATGTACCCTGTTTGAGACCAGTGCCGACTCATGTGGGTGACTAAGTGACTACCACTGTGCGTGGCGCGTGCCGCGTGATGGGTGTTGACAAGTGTTTTCTCTCAAAAACTCCGCAATGGCCTGGCCGATTGTGTGCAAATTTGGTGTGTGGTAAGGGACCCCTCAGCCGCCACTTTCCCATAACTTATGGGTGGTGTGCCCCTCTGTACGTGCGCACGTGCACAACCCTATTAGGTATATATCTCAGGAACGGCTGATCCGATTGTGTTAGAATTGATGTGTGTTTAGGAACTTCTTAGTCGACGCCTTCCCTAAAGTCAGGGGTGAGGTGCCTCTGCACGTGCGCACCCTTTTATTTATCCCAGGAACGGCTGAGCCGATAGTGTTCGAATTTGGTGTTTGGTTAGGGACCTCTCAAACGCCGCCTTTCCAAAAGTCAGGGGTGGCCCGGTCTCTGCACGTGTGCACGTGCCCACCCTTTTTTGCATCTCAAACTACTTGCCCAATTGAGTTAAAATGTACATACATTTCCTTCGCGCTCGCTTGTTCATCGCCAACTACCGCGCCTTTCTGGTTTTATCTCGGACAGTGAATTCGTTACTAAGTACTTGTGAGTACCGACCGTTATAAGCATGTCTATACGGAATCGGAGTCGAAGTCAGAGCCGAAGTCAGTCGGAGTCGGCAGTTTTGGTCGGAATTGGAGTCGCTAAAATCTTACCGACTCCGACTCCGGCCCGGAGTCGGAGTCGAGTTTTTGTCAATTGGCGATTACTTTGGTCGGTAGAAAAGTTGTCGACCGAGGGACATTAACTTTGCGCCCTTTTGGAAGAAAATGAGTGAAAATGACATTTTTAGTTTACTGATTTCCGCAGTTTTCCGGCAGATTTCCACCTGATGAAGATAGGGCAATGATTTAAACAATAATTTAAACGTCATATATCTGAGTATGATCGGGTTTTTGACACACCGACTCTGATGGCCATACGGCGCCCATGTTAACGTCATCATGTTCGTTTCGGCAAGGAGATCCGAATCATAGCATAGTGACCAGGTTACCTGAGTCAAATTCAAATTTGACCTCAGATCAAAGTAATTTAACATGTGCCCTGGAGGCTGGACGGGTGGGCGAAATCCGCCCACCCCTAAGGTTTTTCGAGAATAGCGGAAAAACGACGGCGCATAGCACGCTGTTCTCTGCAGACCTGTTCAAAACCAACTACCCACAATAGCCGTTTTCACGATGGCCTATTTTGCGCGAAATGTTTTAAAACATTTTAAAATGTTTTAAAATGATTTAGTAGTAGCCGTCTTCACGATGGACTAATTGCGAGAAATGTTTTAACCCTCGCCTTATGGTCCCGTAGGACGAGGGTTTAAACTTTTTTTCGCACATTAGTCCATCGTGAAAGCTGCTACTACTAAAAATTTCAAAACATTTTAAGATGTTTTAAAGCATTTCGCGCAAAATAATCCATCGTGAAAACGGCTATTATGTGAAATTCTTGACCTCAATTCATCTCAGGTCAGGTCACCAGACCAGGTCACGTGACGACCCCCACCTCCAAAACGTTTGCGGTCGTACCACAGCCACAGTTTTGGGCTGATCGGTTTCAAATTTGTAGGATTTCTAAGGTCATCATTACCTGATTTTTTTTCCCGATTTCTGATATCGGTGACCTAATGTTGGGTCAATTTCGTCACTACCACTGAGGTCACCAATACTTTTGTCAATAACTCCGACAGAATGAGTTTAGAGATGTGAAAATGGTACCAATTTGCTTGTCTCGTCGAGGCACGTTTCTCAATATGAAACCTGGCCTACTTGGGTCACCATTTGACCTTGACCTGAGGTCAAATTTCTCAGTTGACCTAACATGATTCGAAGTATCTTGATGAGACAAACATGATGGCGTCAAACGTATTGCTTCATCATTCTTAGGTAAAAGGTTATTTGTGAAAAATGGTTTTGCCCCAAAATATCCTTTTGATCTTTGATGACCTCTTGAGCCTAAACTATTGACCTGAGCTAAAATTGAGGACACGTTGGCGTTTGCAAATTTAATCCGCGCCCTGGTGGCCTCCGAGACAACTTCGCCATGGTGGGAGGGGGTTAATGACCCCCTCTAACTCGAAAACAAACAGGACAGAAATACGCGAAAAAAAACTTTCCAAAGCTCTCAACATGTACATTCGAAGTTATACAGACCATTTTTAGCTCAGGTCAATATTGAGGTCACCAGAGGTCATTAAAGGTCAAATTTCACAGTTTTTGGACTTTGCTTCGAACAACCCCATATATCTCGTGAACTATGATAGCTAGGAACAAACGGAAAAATATAAAGCTTGTACAATTCGCAATCGCAGCAGGTGTCCTCGAAATTGAGCTCAGATCAATAGTTTGGGCTCCAGAAATCATCAAAGGTCAAAAATGTATTTTTTGTAAAAAATATTTTCCTGAATAGTTTTTATACATACATTATAGAGCAATTATTCTAACACCATCGTGTTCGCCTCGTCGAGGCGCTTTTAAGCATATATATATGGTGACCTGGTAAGGTCAACTTCAAAATTTGACCTCAGGTCAAGGTCATTTGGTGACCCAGGTAGGTCATGTTGCATGTGGGGCGACGCGGCTATTCAAGAAGAACAAAGTGGTGGCGTCGACTTGTCTCATCTTTATTCTATCAAGAGTTATTAGCAAATCATTGCTGACGACCTCAGATGACCTCAGTCCTCAGATGACCTTGTAGATATCACTCAGTAACAATTCCACCTTGGTCATCCAGAATGAGCTAAAGTAACGTGATTCTGAAAGAATCAGCCTGATCCAATGTATATTATTTTAATAGGAAGCATTATGGGTGCCATACAACTATTTTGTTGCGGCGCCCTAAAGCCCCAATCATCATCATAATAGGAAGCATTTGTTTATTTTCCCGTTCACTTATAAGGGGGATGTCAGGCAATTGACCTGACCTTAGTTCACCGATACAAAAAATTCGAGATTTACCGATTGTTGGTACTTATGGTCTTATGAAATCCTGCAAGTTTTAAAACTTTCGGACAAACGCTGTGGCTTTGGCACGATCACAAACATTTTGGAAGACTAGGTCACTAGACGTGACGTAGTGGCCTGACCTTAGACGACTTGAAGTAATTTTTTTGATTAAGTGTGGGCAATTGATGTTCAAACAGCTGGGGCATTCCATGACAGATCGACCAAAAAAATATCGAAATAACACCTTATATCTCAGATTTAAATAAAACTGTAACTTAGTTTTGTTCTATATCTGAGCCGTAGATTTAAGCTGTGACATTTTCAGCCTCGTCCGTCAAACGGTTTTTGAGTTATAGCCTCAGGTGATGATAATGATGATGATGATGATGATTGGGGCTTAAGGGCGCCGCAACAAAATGGTTATATGGAGCCCATTTATGGCCTCAGGCATTATTCGATGTGCTCAAACCTTTCATTGTCAGCGGGCGATGTCTCCCATCTTAAAAATATGGGAGTCTATTTATCAACATATATTAGTTTTAAGTATTCATAAGTCATAGATTAATGCGATTAGTTATTTTTTTTTATTCCAAAAATTTTCAATTCAAATGCGATTTTAAGTAAAATCCCGTTTTTCATAATGTGGCCACTACAATTAGGATATTTGTCCTGCAGCATCAACTTGAAATATATAAGCCGCTCGATAGTAAAAATTGGAGATAGACTTTTTCTTTAAATATTTATTTTATATTTTTGAATTTATAAAATAATGGTCACCCACACGTATTTTTAGCATGATAACTTTGCACCAAATGCTGTTATAGAGGTTAACTGAACAGCATTTATATTTGCCTCGTTCGAGCTGCATTTTGATGATACGTAACATGATCCATGCAGGTTGCTCTTTGACTTCAAGGTCACGTGACTTGAGGTCACCCGGTGCAGCCAATATCAGATCGACCCAAACATAACACTCTGTTTCTCATAGTTCGATGAAAATATATTTTGGGGGTTATCTGGGCCGTAGATTCACGCTGTTAAATTTTCTGCCCCGTCTGTTGAATGGTTTTAAAGTTAAAGCCTTTGGCATCTTTTCGGTGCTGCGTAAACCTCGACTTTTTTAGTGTGCGAAATCTCCCATTGAAATATTATGAGTCATGCAAACCTATATATCATAGCAATCATCATAAATTTTAAATCAATATGAGATAATATTTTTGGAAAATTCAAAAAATTGAAACTTGTAAATGCAATTTTTAAGTAAAATCATGTTTGTGTGACCTTGAGGTCAAGGAGCAGCCTTCCAGGGGTCATGTTATGCGTCATTTAATACAGCTCAGCGAGGCAAATATAGTGCTGTTTAGTTACCCTCCCTAGCACATTTACATGCAAAGTTATTATCAAATATGTGCTGGTGACCACTATTTTTCCAGTTCACAAAAAAAAATACAAATAAAATATTAAGATGAAAAGTCTATCTCCAATATTTTACGGCCAAAGGCTTTTATATTGAAGTCAATGCTGGCAAGAAAAAAACATCATTATTTATAGTGGCCACATTATACAAAACGTGTTTTACTTAAAATCGCGTTTTAAAATGGCAAAAATGTAAAATTGTCAAAAAATGTTCGATCACATAAATCTATGGCTTATGGTGATTCTTATCATAAATAGGTTTAAATGACTCCTACAGTTTATATGGAAAATTGACCGCTGAAAATTGAACGTTTGAGCAAAATCGAATAATGCCTGAGGCTATAACTCGAAAACCATTTGACGGATGGTGCTGAAAATTTCACGCGTGGAATCTACGGCCCAGGTAACCCCAAAGCGCAGTTAAATCGAAATCGGAGACGTAGAGCGTTATGGCTTGTGTCGAGCATGCTGTTAATGACAGACTGGCATGCCCACGCTCTAGCACAGAATCTATAGGAGCTCGTCTTGCGTGCGCGCCACCGTTGTCTCCGCAGTACCCTCTGTCCGAAAATAATAGCCAAACCTCAGAGGTTCACGAGAGCAGTACAAAATGACCACTCCAGACGGCAAACGGGCTGCGGAAAAGAGTCGTCGCGATTTCGCTATCGTTCGCTAGCATGTCAATAGTCTCCATAGAGAAATACTGATGGCACGATGGGGTTATCCTCTGCTGAGGCTGCTAAAATACTTTATAAAGTCGATTAATATGATAATTTCTAGACTGCATTCTACACATACGCTGTGACGCATCCGCAGAAGCATATTGTTACAGCGTCTCTATGGCACCCGATGGTTCTTACTTAATTGGCGCGATAATGGCTGTATTGAAAACATTTTAAAAAGTGTTTTTAAAATGATTTGGTTACGCCGTTTTCGACGATCGGGATATTTAGTGCCGCCACAAAATGTATATTAACATTTTTTCAACAAAATACTTTTAACAATGTATATATAACTATTGTATATAGTCTCTGTATACGATATTTTTCGAACCGCGAATAAGAAATAAATCATACTCGACTTTAAGTACGAGATTATTATAAGGTCAATATATTCAAGAGTTTTTATGAGAAACATGAAATTGAGCTCATTAGAAGATTATGTGCATCAACAGGACTGCTCGCTTTTCGGAATATGAATTATATGCGTCTCAGAGTACCACTGTACAGTTCAACCTTGGAGTCATATCTCACGCCAGTACTAGCTTTAATAACAATAATTTGGCAAGCTTTCCCTCGTGACTCATCTCAGTGTTCCTGCCTGCTGCATGGCGCAACTAGATGCGCTACGCGTAAACTCGATTCCCCGCTGCGGCGAGTCACTTACTCATTGTTCTATAGGGAGAGGTAAGGATTTGGTCTCCGCGACGCGGTACCAAATAGCTGTGGTCACGAGATTAAAATGTTTCGGAGGTCTTCTGAAACGTTTCATGTTAGGTCGAAGTATTTCTGAGCTTACCACGAACTCTAACCTATGGTCTAGTAATTATAATCTTGTCTAATTACACCAATGAGACCGCCAAATTTTTGTGAGTGTTCGGTACCATTATTCTTAGCCAAACAGTATTTAAAAACTATTTTATATATATTAAGATGAACTATTTCAATGACTAAAAAGGAATCGTTTGTGCAACCAAGTAGTAACTTAAGATAATGTGCGGTATCGTGTTATCTGTAACTATAAGCTACCTATCCATTACCATAAAACATTTTGAAACATTATGCAAACAGAAAATCATACGCCGCCCGTCCCCCCCCCCTCCAAAATAAGCCATCGTGAAACAACGGCGTAGTAGGCAGAACAAGTTTTTCGAGGCTGAATCCTCGCCCCACTCCCGGTTCCCTTAAGTAGCTAGAGACCCTATTTTGCAATTTACCCCGACCTCCCCCGCGTCCTCTGCGAAAACTACTCCTACCTCTCAGAATTTGGGAAGATATTGTTTGGTCACCACCATATAAGCTTGAGTGTTGTGCAAAAAAAATTGACGGTTATGCTCGTGGTAAGCGGATAAGTGTAAGCGAATGTTAGATATAATATCCTATAAATGCGCAGTGAGGTTAATTGTCGAGAAGTTACGAGATTAGCATTGCGTGGAGTCCTTCTAACTCACACATATTACTGATAAAAGTCTCATTCAAGACCAGCTACAACGCAATACATACCTCTTAATCCTGCGCGGCCATGCATATGTCCGGTGTTCTCCCAACTACACAAAATGCCCCGACCTTGCCTTCCTTGAATTCATGATGGCGAGTTTAAGTCGCATGGAGTGCCCAGCTCGTTGTCATTTTAAGGTACATTATTTCGGCAGATCTAGGATTATCCGCCAATGCGCAGAACATAAGCCCAGTGAACTCGATAGCACGTCTATGTCGCGTGCGCGCGCGCGTCTGCCCCCTGCAAGATATGCGTCGTTTCGAAGTAAGTAGACAAACACATGACTTCGAATCCGTGGCGGTATTTAGCTTACTTAATAGAACCGCTCGACCTACAAAGCAGTGCGAACTAGACGTGCAGCAGGCAAATACTCTTGATTATTCTTGTGATGAGAAAAAGAACAACGGTTACAAGTTTCTACTTATGGAGATGGGTAAGAAGAAAGCAAAGGCAAAACGTAAGAACTTCGTCCAAAGTCAAAGAAGTACGAGTTCTTACGAGGATCATAGGTATTCGAATAGACATGGGTGGAATACCTAGTAAAGCGTGTGTAGCGCCGAAGCTAAAAATATCCTTAATCGCTTCTCTTCACGATGCCCGAAAGTAGAGTGTTGTGTATCTTGCAAATTTAAGTCAGGGATGTACCACCATCGTCACATATTTTGTCAGTCTGTGTTGAAAAGGGAGTGGGCCCCCCCCGCTACTTCGCATCGGCTGATGGTCTACAACTGGTCTTAGAACATTAAATTTTTCCTGAATTTAACAATTCTTTATTTCTTCAAGATTCACTCTAGTTGCTGAGATATTCAAAATGCTCCAGACACGTGATGAATCACACAATTTCGGGATGGACTTTCACCAGCAGACGGTCTACCTACCAACTACTAGATATCTCATATAACCCTCTAACATCAAAAGTACTATTGATGGCTAAGGCTTAGCACCATATCGGAGATTAGCTGCCCGCGGCCAAAATAGCTCGTCTTGACCATAAACAGTCATACCTCTATCCTGCTGTCGACCCGCACGCTGATTCAAGTAGAGCCCTTCTTTTTAGCAAGTACCAACCAGCAACCTCCAGTGTCAATTTTGTTTTTTTTGGACGGTACGTCAACATTTTAATAAGCTGTTTGGTGTCTTTAGCAATGCGACCGATATTTACGTAAAACATATTATTTCCCTTGACTATTAGTGCCGATTGTTTATCAAAAATATGCTAAAACAGAAATACACTAAAAATTACTGTTAAGGCGAAAATTCAGCTAAAGTCATGCTCCAGAGATGTGAATTTCATCTATTCCAACAAATTAAACCAAATAGCTTTTTACCGAAGCCAAATAGTTTTGACATTCCAAAAAGTTAGGCACCACTCTCCTCTAAACGTTATCTGCATATAAACCTTTTAATAGCTGCTTCACATAGGGTAAGAGAAGATCAGGACTCAATCCGTTACAGGCTGAACAGCATCGAAGCTATAACTATAAAAAAAGCTACCCATAAAATGTAAATTTTCCAGTGATCTTAGTTACAAGAAAACGGCGCCATACGCAAACCCTTGGCAAACGGCCCCCAAACGATCGCCGTAAGCAGCTGGCGACAAAAGCATTGAAATTGTAATATACCCAAAAAAATACAAATCGGGACTCTGCGCAACCAGTACGTCCTAAACTCCAGCAAAAAGGCCAAGTGACCAAGACCGCTAGCTCGCCGCCCCACCCAGAGACTGCAAGTATCAAACTGAGGTGAGAACTTGAGAAAGGCCCGGGCACACCTCTTCCTGCAAGCACCGTCACCAGGTCAGGTGGAGGACCAGGCATGTCGTGCTGTGCAATGTCAGACGCGTCTCGACAAACATACAGCTACACAGTGGTGCTGGTCTCACGTTTTTATCGTTGTTTTATGCTATCTAGAGATAGTGGCAAATAAGTGCTGGTCACCGTTATGTTGTGCCGTGCGCCCGGTATGGGCCGGTGCGCCCCTGGCCACTAGGCAGGCCCGCCGTCCACCGGCTGACCCCGGCGGTGACCTCTCACCGCCGCGGGCCGTGACTGCGCCCACCGAGGCGACCTGTATGTGCACGCCGAGAGATAATGATACAGTCGACACCAGTCTTCCATAGCGTCTGGAGGTGGCAGAGCGGGCAGGGACCCACAACATGTGCGCGGTCGGTATGGACACTATCGCTCCCTGATGGACTCCCTAACTCAAATGAAACTCACTTGATTCTTGTAGGGGTCCACTGCAGCAAATAAAATCCGTTTCTGGGTGTCATCATAATGAGTTTAATTATTGAAGTAATACACGTATTAAAATAATACATGTATTTAAATAATTATTCTGATCCTCTGATACAAAAACATTTATTATATTTTGTCGCTGACTTACAATGAGGAAGGTCACGAAACTGACCAGACATTAGGTCAACGATGAAAAAATCCGATATACATAAGGTAGTAGGCATTGTAGGTATCTGTGACATGATTACGTCCTGTGATTTGTGAAGTACTCAGGCCAAACACCATGTGTCCAGTGGCTGTGGTACGACCACAACGGATCTAACTCGCTTGTGCATTCAACTATGCTTAAAACAAACTTTACCAACTTTTTACAGTTTTTTAGAAAATATGCCAATCTTATGTCGGTTTCAGTCGTTTTGGGGCATGGCACGTTGACGTCCACCCTTGAACACCCCCAATAATTTGGGGAAATCCACACACCCTGACTAGTGACTGGTAGGCTTGATTGCCGGAGGCGAGGCGGTGAAGACCGTCGCTGACTGACTGTCCAGCTGTAAGACAGCGCAGGATCCGGGAGCAGCAGCGGCTCCAGCGGAGACGACCTGGAACGAGCTGGGGCTGAAGCCCAACTGCTGCGAGCTGGGCCGGCGGCGGCTGGCTTTGCTCGCCGCTCGGTGCCCGTTTCGTGGGTTCCGCCGCCTGCAGGCGAGCGCGACTGCGCTGGACGAGCGGCCGGCACGGAATGCCCGTGCTCTCGGGCGGTTTAGCATTATTCTTCATGCTGTTAAAATTAAAGGGAGAACATAGATGGAATTGCAAATATTGCTTTCTAGCATGCGGTTGGAGAACGGATATAGGCCGGAGTCGGAGTCAGAGTTGATTTTTTCAGGCCCGAGTCGGAGTCGCAGCTGCTGAAATTCTGTTGACTCTGCAGCCCTGTTTATAAGTGTGAAAAGCTAATCAGCTTTAACTTGAGGTATCTTAGGAATGTTAATATGCAATATGTGATCAGTTTACGATATATTTTAGTTTCGTCTGTCAATTTCAAGTAATAGCCGTTTTCACGATGGCTTATTTTGCGCGAAATGTTTTAAAACATTTTAAAATGTTTTAAAATGTCTCAGTGGTGGCCGTCTTCACGATGGGCTAATTTGCGAGAAATGTTTTAATCCTCGCCGTATGGGACCGTAGGGCGAGGGTTAAAACATTTTTTCAGACAATTAGTCTATCGTGAAAGGCTACTACTTAAAAAACATTGTAAAACATTTTAAAATGTTTTAAAACATTTCGCGCAAAATAACCCATCGTGAAAACGGCTAATAACTAAATTTTTGTGAAAAAGGTCATTATTTCCCTTTAAGCACGTCATACAAATTGTGAGGAGTGGGCAGTGTATTCTTGATCTTGTTTTGAAAGAAACCCAGCCCTCTGTGCGTTTTTGTTTTATTTGAGCTCTTTTCATCTTGGTCTACCATTTGGTCTCCAAAATTTTCCTCATTTAAGAAAATACAATGTTAATCGAAAAAATACCATAACGTGGGAGCCAGAGCCCTATGGTCATATTTCTACGCCTATCTTGATGATGTCGGAAGTGTGGTCCAGACTTGTACAAATAGGTGAATCAACGGGCTCGGCTCGTCCCCGTCTTGTAGTCAGCCCGTCGGGTCCTGATAACGATCGGGGTTCGCTGCCGCTGCGTGCTTCGACTAAGATGCATGTTTGGTCACAAACGGGGTGCATTCTGAACTTCAGAGCATACCCATATTATGTGCTTGGTTATAACACCTTTTTAACATGACGTAGTTAAACATAACCCAGTAACTTATTATGTTCCGGAGTCCAGAGCATACGTGGTTCGTGTACCGGACTTCCATCTTGACTGGGGCAGCGAGCCCTGGCCGTTAATGGACTAGTTGCAGGTTGTTTGGTGAATGTGTGCAAAATAATGAGAAAAATGTGCTGAATAACGTGATACACATCATTTTGCATACAGAGCAATATTCAGAGAGATATTTCACGTAAAAGTGTATTATTTATAAAGCACTTGATGTAGTGACGTCATTTAGCAATAATATTGCGCATCCCTATGGAAATAGCATGTTATTTCCCAAATGTCCCGTGGCAAATATAAATGGTTAAACGCTTTCCTATGACTTTCTGTTCACACCAAACTACTCAGAAATTCATGGAGATTTATGCTGTCTATGTTCACAACACAAAGAGTCATCTTAATACCCTCTAGAGCACATGTTCGAGATAGGCTCCGTTTCGGCAGAGGACAGCTCTGCCCTCCACCTCAACTCACCAAGCAGCTTACGGCTACCTGCCGGCAGGGATGGTCCGCACTGCAGTTCCCACGGCTATCTTTAGTTGCTTCCTGGTCTGAAAATTCTTCTTAAACACCTATTACTCGTTTAGTTACCTCCACAGGAAGCTGTTAAGTGGACTAAATCCAGATGCTGCCTCAACTGAAACATGCTGCCCATGAAACTACTTGCAAAATGCGACGTGCCCTCAATGCTGTATTGAAATAGCGTCTGCGGTTCCAGAGCGTTGTTATGGAAAGAGAATCTAGATTCCTTAGGATCCGTTGGCTGTAGCAATCCGTTAAAATGCCTTTGAGCTGCCGTTAAGATTATTTATTTGGTCAACAAAGGTAGAATTCCAAATGTTAGTTTTTGTGTTTTTTTTTTAAGTAAGTTGCATGATTTCAAATGAGCGAACATCTGCTTGAATCTGCTATATAACGTGCTTTGATTTCCACGCGATTACGTGATGCTGAATTTTGCGTTTGAACTTATTTTACAAATTCAACGTGTCAACCGAACTGCTAACAAAATAAAAAACTACCTCAGTTTTTATTCTTTTTCTTTTCATCGGGTCAGCTTTGCACTAATGTTCCCGGAAGATAATGCCGGGGAGGGGGCGAGGAGGGGCCTGGGGTGGGAGGCCCCTCCTCGCCCTCCGAGTGGAGGAGGGGCCTCCGAGTGGAGTCCTGAACTATTGCTTAATTGCGTCACGACCAATCAGACAGCAGAATTGTAAATTACGTAAATATACCTAATTATTTAAAATCCCCATAATTGAGGGAATTTATATTAAATTGACAATAGTCGTTTTCACGATGGATTGTTTTGCGCGATTTTTTTTTTTTTTTTTTTTAGTAGTAGCCGCTTTCACAATGGACTAATTGACGAGAAAATGATTTAACCCTCGCCCTACGGGACCGTAGGGCGAGGGCTAAAACATTTATCGCAAATTAGTCCATCGTGGAGACGGCTACTAACTAAATATTTTAAAACATTTTTTAAAATGCTTTAAAAAAATTTTAGTAGTAGCCGCTTTCCACGATGGACTAATTGTCGAAAAAAATGTTTTAACCCTCGCCTACGGTCTCCCCCCATAGGCGAGGGTTTAAAACATTATCGCAAATAGCCGCATCGTGAAGACGGCTATCGGTGAAAACGCTAATCTATAAAATATGTTAAATTAAATTGCGTTCAATCAAATACATAAAAACAGGGGGTTAGCTAACCTGCAACTAGTCCATTGGGCCGAATGGACTCGACGGGTGGACGCCAGGACGGGAGTAAGTTGAATCCATTGATTTACCATTTTACAAATATAAACTGTGGTCGAACAGTTTCCTGATATCGTGAACAGCACTGGCATTCTACACACAGACAATAACGCTGCAGGAGGGGCATTCCACNCACTAAATTCAAGATAGCTGCTGTCATTCGGTTTTCGCGCAACTGTTACGTGTCCATTGTCCAAGTAGTGCACCCAAAGCCGAAGTGTACGAATTCGTCGAGACTGACCCTGAGAAGTCTATCTGTGTTATAAGGTAACGTCCCTTAACTTGTACGGCCCAAAGTCGAGCCACAGCTATTCTTGCTGTTTTATTTTGAAAACGAACTAAGGTTGTTGACAATATAATTAACTGCATATGATATGCATTTAAATTATAAAGTAAACTGACGAATGGTGATGTTGAGTTGGCAACATTTATAATAAAATATAGTCCGCAAAAAATGACTCAAATTAGTGGGAGGCGACTGCAATTTTACGAATGATTGCCAATGCAAATGCATTTTTTTATCTAATAGGTGGCGTTTTGTGAAAGAGATTTTGCAGGTGAAATCGGATACGCTTAATTTACCGATACACACCAAAAACTCTATATCGGCCCGCGAGGTGGCACTATCCCTTTAAACGCATTACCTATAGTAAACTAATTAATAATGAACGACTTCGTTAAAAAAGCGATGGGAATCGGACTGCCGTAAATACCTCGAACACGAAACATCGAGTAGTGTAAAAACATGCCAGTTGGGTGAAGTCGTGCGCGCCTGCATCAGTGACACCGATAGAGTCGACAGCTGCGGTGTCAGGTAGGTCGAGATGAGATCTCTACCAAGTCTGCCAAGAACAGCGCCTCAGAATAGGTTCTGCTCTCTACACTCAACTCAGCGGAACGATCAGTGCCACCAAACGAAAGCTCTATACGTTTGGCCAAAGGAACAGGATACATAGCAGTGTGTGATACAAAACATTTCATATCCAAACACAAGCTGCCTTCTCTGAAACGTTTCTGGTAAATGTACTTATGTATATAATATATTAAAAATATGTGTAAAAGAATGAAAATAAATAGCACGAGTGACGGGTCCTAGGTAAGGTTTTTAATTCATTCACAGTTAAAAACATATGTAATCGAACGTAAAATAAGCAGAGAGTGAAATTTAAGACATGCACACTGCACAGTGGGTGACGTTTAACCATTTGACGCTGTTAGAATAACTTATTTATTGAATGATAAGTCATATCATCAATACAATTTTCATGAAATGTTTATTGATAAGAAATTCAATTTTCAAAGCTAAAAACTAATGTGATCGGGTATTGCTACGGAGTATAGGTCACATCTTGAATCGAGCAGTTGAAACGAAATCTTCTGGCCTTAATGTGCACTTGGACTAGAAAGTTCAGAAATATTACAAGTTGTCCCCGAGGTGATTGGTTAGTCTGCCTGTAAGAATAAGCTTGAGAGAACAAGCTTGTAGAACTGCTGAGCCTTTCTAGGAAGTAGTAGATATAACAAAAGTCTGAGCACACGCTTCCTTGGAATATGTTGGCAATAGATTTCCCAGCAGCAAATTGGCTCGAATTGGAAGACTCCCTAGTGCATAGCAAAGGAATCCAAGCTTCAGTGACAGGGAATCTTTGTCTCAGATTTTGATTAGCTCTAAAAGCTGACCAATGAAAGAAACTTATGCATTATTTTGCAATATGTTTTGTTAAACAAATAAAACTATACATGACATTACAAAATAACTATTCAAGTGTTGTAGTGCATTTATATATCTTGTATATGAATTTACGACCACGGGACATGACCACATATATTTTTATTATTTGGTGTATATGTGATCAAAAGCATGGCCCGTAGCCGAAAATTCATGTAAATTAAGATACATAAGTGCACTAAAACTTGAATAGTAATTTTGTAAGGTAATATAAAATAATTTTAATAATTACATATCTAATGACTTACATTCAACGAGCACTTAACCACTTAACTGTTAAAACTTAACAATGATCAATTTGTATATTATATTGTTACAAACAGGCTCCTGTATACCCCTTGTGCTTTCTTCACAACATTGACCCCACCAAATCCGGTTACTTTGTATCCTGTTCGCGGAAAGGACAATCCTCGCTGCATATTGCCGTCCCATTCTTGTCTTCTCTGACCGTTGCAGCTGATATGAGCTGATGCAATCAACGGTAACTTTGACACTTTCGCGATATTTTTTGCAAAACGTGGCTCGTTTCGAAGCGGATTTAGTCACTGGGCCCAGATAGGACCAGGCTTAATGACGAACCACTAGTGTTCAACGCTGCACTGGAGTGTTTTGGGCAACACCGGATCCAACCGGTAGACACCGGACGAGCTCACCGCCAGGGGCGTGCTTCAAATCACCTATACAAGGCTTCTGATGCAAACCAAGTGTAGTAAGCTTCTCTCGAGCTTTTCATGCCGTATCCTTTGGATGCTATTTGGTACCAATATTTCCACTGTCTAAACCACCAAACCCAGACCCGCCGACTCAATTGATCGTCCTGAGCTCGCCCGTGCACGAGACACAATCCGTGGTGTAACATCTGGCTCTGCCTATGCCAGCACCACCCTGCCGTCACCGGTGCCACCCGGCGGCTGCGGCCGTAAACCAACACGTAACCTGACAGCATAGGATCACGTGACACTGGTCTCAGAGGCTGTCGTAGCTCGGTGGAAGTCCGTTCCAGATACACGGGCGTTAGCATTAGAGGTGGCAAAACATGGACCCGAGCACCCGGTCTCTAGACCAAGTATGGACCAAGCTGGTCCCAGATTGGGTCCCGCCAATTGATACCGGGTGCAGACTGGGTCCAACTTATGTTTCGTGCTGGTTTCACACAGGTATGAACACTGATACGCACGTTTCTTTGTGCTGCTGGCCAATATGAAGTTATAATCTGCATGCATTTTCAACTAGCAATAGTTAGTTTACTTGCACTAACTGCAGAGTGCAAATTGGTCAATGCTAGTAGCGAGGCAAAATTTTGCAAGTTGGGTCAGCTGGATTCAAACTTGCCTTGCACCGGGTATAACTGGGTTAATTTTTCAGCGTTTGGGAACGGGTCGGAACTGGGTAAAAATATCAACTTTGTCCACCTCTAGTCAGCACTTTGTCCACCTCTAGTGAGCACTTTGTCCACCTCTAGTGAGCACTCAGCAGTGAGCCGCCCCAGCATCACGTGCTACAGGATGACCAATGGACCATTGAACAAGGTCGACTCCAATGGCCGACACTCGGCTCCGATAGGCTCACTGCTCATGTTGGCTGTTAGGGATCAATGGCCACGCCACCTCCCGAAAGTTGGGGGGACGGAGGCATTCTGAAGTCCATTCTGTCCATGCAACGCCCATAGGCCTGGTGCTAAAATCCGAAAATGTTGGGGGGACACGTCCCTCCCGTCCCCCCGGTGGCGGAGCCCATGTTAGGGATGTTTGTAGCTCTTCTGTGTGTTGCTTTTATTTTGGTTTTCATGAGGATCATACATCTTATGTTGCATGCCTACTATATAACCTAAGGAGCATAAAGCAAACATTCCTGAATGAATGGCTTATCAGATATCGATGACAGATGTTGATAACTATTGATGTATCTCAGAGAATCTGGAGTGTGACTGGTGTTTTGGCATAAGATGCACTCAACCGCATGGTGACTTATGTAAACACAGGCCACAGACTTATATAATACACGGTACAAATGTAAGTATACCAGAAACCAAACTATCACCACGAGCGTCTATTCCACGCCAGCACAACTGGACCAGATGACACTTGTTCTCACACTGGAGACTCATTTTCAGTTTCTCAAACCAGGCATCTCAGAGCCAGGGGATGGTTCTAGATATAAGTTCAGACGTTGACCGTGGAACATCAACTTAATCACGGGTCAAAGACGCAACTTAAAACTGAATATTAATTAAGTTACCTAATGGCGGTACTGTTCATGGCTCTGGTAATTAAATGAAAATCTCTCAGGTGGAGTTGTTGACACTGGTCTATAGAGCATATTTTTATGAACTTAGCCATTACATAATTTCTCCAAAGTCCCTCTAGCTGCTACGATGGTCCAAATTTGCAAAGATCAGCATGGAATCACACAATTATTGGTATTCACCAGAGAGGCTTTCGCTAAGGAAGCAAGCCCTAACTATTACGCTGCTAGCATATATCGTTAGCGCTGGCCAATAGAAAACAGCTCGTGCGCAAAGATAGCAGCTGCCGAACAGAGCCTCGATAGCCATTTTACCCTGTTCGTACGGGAAGTTGATTGTCTTAGGTGCGCCATTCTTCATCTTCTTTACACTGTTTGAAGTGGTGATCGTATCGATATCGAAACAAAACAATATGCAAAACAAAATATAAGTAAAAGTTCAACTAAAGGGGCTCCAGACGTGAATTTCATCGTACCCAATAATCAAACTAATAGACCCTTACCTTTAGCTACGTGATTTAGTCGGTCTTGCTTTTCATAGTTTCATTCCCTGATGACGGAGACGATAAGTCTTTGAAACCGTTAGGATTTAAAAATAAGTGTTGCTTTGCGTCTTAATAAACGTTATTTAAGTTAACTAAGTTCCTTGGGATAACTAAGTTGGAGAAACTTAGTTGATTCAAGCAGCGTGCGCTATTCACGGCCGGTGATAATAGCGTAAACTTCATTCTGTCCGATTCTGTGCACTATACAGTGCGTCTACAGAAAATAAAAGATGATTGAATTTTGCCTCTGCACGTTGTCTCTGGCCTGACCAAATTTGACCACATAGAATCGGACGTGCGAGATGAACTGGGCGGCCTACCTGCTCGCCAGTTGTACGAATCCATTTCAATTTTTCTGCATAAAGATTCGCTGCACGAGATGCCAGTGGCTCTTTCATCTCAGCTTCAGGTCAACTCTTCTCTTCGCTCTCGAACCACCCGGCAGGACGCAGATCTGGCACTCCCGCGCGCGAGAACCAAGGCGGGCAGGCGGCGCCTTCTTTTCTGTACGGCACAACTGTACAACCACCTCCCGCTGGAGATTCGCGACTCATCCCTGGGAGCTTTTAAGCGCGCCGTTCAGAGCTTTTAGTTTGTGTGAAGCGGGGAATGATGAGTGTATGACTGCGTGGTGTGTGTGTGTGCGTGTTTTATGGTTTGTTTTATATAGCTAGTGTTCTTTTATATTAATTTGATCTTATTATTGTATGTTGTATACCGAGTGTCTTTTTTACATATCTATCTTAACCCTGACCCGACACTCGGAATAGCCATTTTACCATGGAGGGTGTTTTAATTGTTTAATGTCACCCACCTGCCAGACGTGAAGCAGGTGCCATTGGCTGCTCCGAACGTGGACATGGTGACGGCCAAGGGCATCAACCAGGCCATCACGCCCAGGATCCGATTGCCGAACGTCTGAAACGCAGAGAACATTCGTCCATATGCAGGCACGGTATGAACCAACGCCTTCAGAAACACACATGCAGGTATTGACAGGCTTGTCAGTGGTAGGCTAACACAAGACTTTGAGCCATAATAAATCATACAGCAAACAAACACAACGGAAACCAAAGAAAACTATCATTATTTTAACTATTATACTACTATATATTATTATATAGTTATTTACATTTTCTCAAGTTTTCTAATGATTAATTATTAAACTATCATACATTTTAGATGAAGAAAAAAGGATAAGTGGTCTAGATACAAATGCTTTGTATGAAAGCAAAAGGAAAATATTCTTTGGAATGTCACTTGCAATTTTCATAACATCACTTTCACACAGGAGCATAGCTCATCTTGACATAGCGATGTACTAGTGGTGTACATATTTCACGTCAACATGCCGCACACGACGCAATGGAATGCGGATCAATGTGTGCGGCGGCAAACATCGTCTCTAGGAAGCGGCCGCACCCAACAAACTCCCAGCCGCTCGTCCAAAGGTCAGATGACCCATACACTACCGAGCGCACATATGCGCGCGCCCACACCTACGCTTTGGTGGCCACGACAGCCGCGACACAGACCAACAACGGATGCCGACCGACGAACACGCACGTCGACTGTGCCCGAGCCCCGAGCCGGCGAACCGATCGACGGTCGGGAACGTCGATTGTGTTACTTAACGACCCCCGGTCCCACTGAATGGGAGACTGTCCGCCATCGAGGAGGTCGCGGTAGGCTCGGGTGCGGGTGATTGAGTTCAGTAGGTATACACACTTCCTAATGACCTGGAGGCTACCAGGTGCGTTTTAAATGAGGTGTTGCTCCTAATGGCACTGGAAGGGCCTGAGAACAACAGGACCCGAGACAGATTTTCAGCCACCAGGGCCGTTTGACGGGTATGTTTTTCAGTTTTCAACCAATATATAGTGACACACGCGGGAGTGCCCTTCTATGTTCATTGTTCAATGCCCATTTTAGTTAAGTACAAGAGAGTTTTGAAAGGAAAAGGACGTACATCGAAGAACCACCATCCCACCTGTCCAAGAGGCTGTACTCTGTCCTGAAGCATCTCTGGCTCCTTCTAGGCACCAGCTGAACTGCCTGCACCTGACGCGCCAGGTCCTAAGCGAGGAGACGCTACACGATAGCGTCCACAGCGGCACGTTCACTCACCACAGCGACGGCGTCCGACTGTAGCAGCTCGATGGGGGACATGACGGCCAGGTAGGAGATGTTGACCAGCAGGTAGCAGACCGTCACCAGTGGGAGACCGATGATGATCGCCAAAGGCAGGTTCCTGCAGTGATAGACAGACGACGGCGGGCTGTAACTCCACGGAACGGCGGAAAAGTACTTAGCTGTCAATAGTACAGCAGTTAAAGATCTAGGGTAACCTGAGGCATCTTAGATCAAGCATTTAATTGCTAATGATTCATCACATATGGTGTTTAGTAATAGTAAATGTGTACTCACGTCACGAGTGGGACTATATGAGGTGTATGGTAGCGGGTCAGTTTATGGTTAAGGTTCTCGAGAACCTTAAAGAAGAAGAAGAAGAAGAAGAAGAAGAAGAAGAAGAAGAAGAAGAAGAAGAAGAAGAAGAAGAAGAAGAAGAAGAAGAAGAAGAAGAAGAAGAAGAAGAAGAAGAAGAAGAAGAAGAAGAACCTTAAAGAAAACCTTAAACCTTAAAAGAAAAGAGAGAGAAAGAACAGACGATCGTCTGGCTTGGTGACGCAAGTACTCATCCATTCACTAAGTGTTACACCAGTCTCTGAGTAACTATAGACGAGAGTTTGGTATATCAACACAAAATAATAACCAATCGTCTACGGTTTGTCAAGACTCAAGAGTCAGCTTGAATAGTCTCAGCGTAGTGTAGAATAGTGGTAATTAGGGAAAGCGGACCCCCACGGAACTGCTTTACTGCTAGGCGTAATGAACACCCGACAGTGTGGTAATGAACATCTGACAGTGTAGTAATGAACATTGTGGTAATAAACACGTGTGAAATGTGGTAATGAGTGCAGGGCCGTGTTTTATTGAACAAGTGAGCGCGTCACCTTCGCCTGTCAGTATCGTAATGTCCTCTGACATCCGAGGCTAATTTGATTCTGCCGTTATTGCCATGACGGTAAACAGAAAAAAATGACAGCCGGAAGACAGATGGCGAAACGAAATAACGCGTGACGTCAGTGAGAAATTGACAGGCCTAAACGAGTCAGCGTTTTGCTGACGAAATGACAGGATCTAATCAACGACGAAATGCGATGTCAGGCTGCCAGAGCGCCGAGAGTTTGCTATTTTTGCATAACGCGCACTTCACTGTCGTCTAAAAAGTGTCGTAATCGATGTATCGTAATGATCAAGGCTTAACACTGGGAAGGGGCTTAGTACTGGGAATTTGCACTATATTATGGCGCAACTAATGGTGATTGATATTCGAACTTTGAATGTGTGTCTAGCTTTGTGTGCTCCCGTGATATAAAAAAACGGTGATCTTCAAACTAACTCTAGGAATCTGTAGATGGTGAAAACGCTCCTGAAACGTTATAGAATGTGTGAATATCTAATGCTTCTACCAGTGTCCTTTTTGGTTCATTTGCATTATTCTATTCGGAATTTGCTATCAGAATGTTAATTCTTAGCACAAGTGAACTCAAAAAGTCAAACTAACCTATTAATATTCCTGCGACGAATTGCATGTAAGTGCTCCCTCAGACTCCATCATTTCCAGCTCCGATGCCTGCACTAACCTGGACGGATTTTTGATCTCCTCGGTGACGTAGTTGAGGTTGTTCCAGCGTCGTGGCCACAAGACCGGCTGTAGAAGGCAGTGCCACATCGCCTCACCGAAACTGGTTGTGTGCTCAAAACTGAACGCAGATACTGCGTGTTCCTGCGGAAAAGTCGGTCAAATCAGTCGTCAAAAGTTAACTTTTTGCAGTGAAATTCAAATAATGGATTTAGTAGTATGGGCGTTTGGCTGAACTTGACGCATAGAGCTCCGCCAGCAATTTGATTTTTAGGGGATCGAGGATGCCACGTATCCGCCATCGCTGGCGGGGGGGGCTTTGGAGCGGTGAACGAAACCGAAAAGTTGTTGAGCAGGGTGGAGCGTGAACGAAAAGCTGTTGAGCGGGAGAGGGGTAAATTATTTATAGCTGTTTGTCAGGGGAAATTGTAGGGATAATTCCACTGGCTCAAGAATGGGGGGTGGGGGCACGTCCCCCCGTGACGGAGCCCCGTTGAAGCATTCCAACTTCCCTGCTAGCCTAATATGTCGCCTTCTGGCTAGCTCAGATTTTCTTTCTAAGACTAAAAATGTCACTTCCAAGAAAGTTTTTTTCTCTTTAGAATAAAGAAAAGATGTCATTCCAACACCAAAGCTAATAGTTTCTGAACTACATATGAGCTTTCAACATATCTTTTGGAAGTGTAGTACGTTCTTAACCGTAAAAGTCAGTAGATTTAGCTTTCGCCGCCGACATTTTATCTCACTGTTGCTCGTTTATCAACATTACACCATGCACGTATTACAGCTCGGAATAAAGATGGATCACCTCAGCTCACAACTACTCACCCTCGGCCAGAGAATACATGCCGCCGACAACGATGATTGCGATGGCGATCAGCTTGGCGGCAGTGAAGACGTTCTGCACCTTGGTTGCCAGCGTGACACTAAAGCAGTTGATGAAGGTGATTCCACCTGACGAGAGAAGCAGAGAGAAATTAATACACTTAGGGAGAACGGTGACACGGAATCAAAAATATGCTGATTAATAAGAATAGCATCATTCAGATCTGCATAACGTAACGCGTATTTCAATCGAGACCCGAAGGAAAATTATATTTCGCCTGTATGACTTTCTAAGAAATTTGTAGCTTTGGTGAAGAGGCCAAATGAGGTCCATCAGAAAATAAAGAAAGTAATTTGCTTTGTGCTCCTGAATTGCTTTTTTGCTTTATTATTAGGCTGACGGTCGTATTATGGTCTTATGGGTCATACATTGGTGCAAGCAAGGGCGGATCCAGGGGTGGGGTGGGGCAAAGGGGCCATGCCCCCAACCACCAAACGGCGCAAATTTGACACTTTCCTGATTGTCGTAAACTAAAGCAAAACTTTTTACTAGAGAAGTTTGTTTTAAATCAGTTATTGATACATAAGCAAGCGAAATCCGATGAGTTTTCAGAATTATGCGATAATTTTTGTGATTTGGCCCCCCCAAACTGTCAAAATCACACTTTCTGGATCCGCCTATGGGTGCAAATCTTCATTCTTAGATTCAAGAACACAAACACATAACAGACAATAAAGCAGCATTCTCAACGCAAAATGATCACTAAGATAATAATCCGTTACATTAAAAAAAAACAAAAAAAACGTAGAGGGTATTAGGTGAGATAGGTATAGTGAGCCTTCGAAGGTATTTTAGTTGAAATAAGATAGATGAGAAAGCGCTTGGTTAAAAAACACGGGCGTGAAAGATAGAAGAACGTCAGTCAGCACTCAGCAAAGTAATTCATATAAACATTATTGTTGATGAAAGCTGAAATAGAAACTGCATCAACTCTTTGGGTACGAGTCGTCGGGTATGTTTAATAAGAGTTCCCACGGTAAAACAACAAGGCAGTTTGTGTAGCAGAGCTGTGCTGCGTGCCAATGGGAAATGCCTAGACCATGGGCCACCTATTATTGGATTGCATGCAATGTGAGGTTCTGTAGTCATGGGCGTCGAAAGCGAGGGTGAGGGGGGAAACGTTCCCCCAACCCAACCACGCTTCGAAGCTGCGTCCTCCTGCAATTTTCGGATTTTAATAGTACGCAGCCTATGAGCGTTCATGAGAAAAAAAATCAGAATGTCTTCGTCTCCTCCACTTGTGTTTCGTAATGACGCCCCTGTCTTTTCTCAATAACCTTAGTAACCATAAAACATCCAAAATCTAAGTAAAAATTTTGACGAAATTTGTTCAAGCTCACAACATTTCATGCCTGGATACCATCCTTATCAAATCAAGTGGTGACTAATCGACGGAAAATAAGCAATATAAGGTTCGATCATTTAGTTACACCTCATAGATACCGTTATATAAACGACAAAAACCTACGTAACCTATTCTCAGTCGATTCCATACTGTGAGTTTGTGAGTTTAAAGGGACTGTCCCACCTTCTCAAAGGTTCTCAAATGTACACCGCATGTGGTGTTAAATATTAAGTAATTGCTGCCGAACACGATTATGACTTTGTTTCTCACAAACAGTGTTCAATTTATAAAAAGTTAAGTTTTATATATTAGTGCTGATGACGTCATAAATGAAGGAATTTTGGGAATAGAGAAAACCTCCACGCTGTCAATGTAGCATGCTTATGTTATGGCCAGCTATGTAACAGGCTTATGTAAACCGAGTCGACTATCATCACATTTAATAAAGAGTGACGAGTTCATCGGCTCCAGGGTCCCCGTTCAAATACCGGGGACTAGGGATGTTACAGATGTAAAAACCAAACTCAAATTTCTTTTGTGATTCGACCTCGGTGGTTGTTTAACTTATACCTATACATATTGCAATGGCCTAGCACGGAAAATGGCTATCTCAACTCAAATAAATGTTAAAGGTGGGTCAGTCCCTTAACCCGCGCCCATGGGCCTCTGCATTCTTGCACGACTGGGGGGGGTGTTTGAACACCCCCCTCAACTCGGCTCCCTGGCACGTAAACCAAAAAAGCGCATTCGAACCGTTATCAAATCAATTTCGGAAAACTACTTCAATACTTTTTTTGCTATCACGTCCAAAATTTCAGGTCACCAAGGTCATCGAAGGTAACAATTTCAAAGTTTAGGACCAATCGCTCCAGAAACCCCCAAATATCTCGGATAACTATCTATCTAGAAACAAACGTTCAAAAAAGGACAATCGCTAGCCAATGATTTTAATTCGCAACCTATGTCCTCAAATTTGACCTCAGGTCAATAGTTAAAGGCTCCTAGAGTTCATTAAGTCAAAAAAACAGTCTGATTTTGGCAAAAATACTTTCGTAAATTAACTTCTATCAAGACAAGATAACGTCATAACTGTTTTACGCCATCCGTGTTTGTCTCGTCAATTTCAATTTGAAATATATACATTTATTATGTTGGTCATTGAAAAATTGACCTCAGGTCAAGGTCAAATGTTGACCAAGTAGGTCATGTTGCATACAGTAGATGTGTCATGACGAACAAACACACCGTGTAAGTTGCAGTTCTCTTCTTCATTATGGGCCAGAGTGTTGACGGAAAAGGTGTTGTTGACCTCGGATGACTCAGATGACCCCGTTATGTTTCCTGAGCAAATTGCACTGGAATCTACCATAATTCATACTGAATAACATCAATCCAGAAGAAATGGAACTGAAATATCATGACAAAGAAAGCAATTTGATTATTCCTCCATTGACTTATATGGGAGATTCGCCAATTGACCCGAACCTAAGGTCCGAATACAAAAAAACAAGATATACTTTGGTAAAGATACTGAATGACTTTAACTGTAATCCTAAAAAGTTTGGTATCGATCCCTTAGAAACTGTAGTCATGGCACGACGACGCAAACGTTTTTTGTAGGTAGGGTCACTTGACCTGAACCCTGGTGACCTGGCTGATACAGAAAACTTAAATTTTCGCGCAAAATGTCCGGAAAGAATCAGTATTAAGTTCATGCCAAATTTGTCGGCGCTACGACCGCCGTTTTTTTTCGCTATTTGAAAAACATGACGGGGGGTGTTCAACACCCCCCAGTGGGGCGCGGGTTAAGGCGAAGTGAGGCGGAGTATCGGACCGGACGAAAACAGGATGTCCATCGATCGGTCGTCTCGGATGTCGGACGTCTGACTGAGACCGCGCAGATGAAGAAGGGAAGCATGGCTAAGAATAGTCGCTCCTGTTCTTATGTTCCTCTCTAATGAGGCCTGCGGCGATCGACCGGCCGGCCGGCACATGCAAATTAATTAATAATGATCATCTGCAGCGGCGAACGTGGAGTTATGAGACGAGTATAGAGACGAGATTTTATGAAATACAATTTATATGGATATTATGAAATATGTTGGGAAAAAGTCCAAGTCATATTTTGAATCGTGATTTGTTGTAAGTTTCGAGAATGTGCTTGCGAAAGAAGAGATAGAACAGTCAAAAAGTTATAGCGATGTCGCCAGCAAGAAAAAGCTTTCCGCACATCGCTGGTGCAGGGCCGGATCCAGGGGGTCCAATCCGGCCATACCCCCCAAAAGAACGTCTCAAATCGGAGCAAAATTGAAACATGTTCTGATATAAAATAAAAACTAAGCATATTTTCAAAAAAGTTTAAAAAAATCACGCATAAGCAAGCGGAATCCGATGGGTTTTCAGAACTATGTGAGACTTGTTTGACTTTGCCCCCTCCCCAACCACCGGTGGTCCCTCCCAAACTACCGTTCTGGTTCCGCCTCTGCTGAGTGCTGGAGTACGTTTAGTCGTGTAGCAAGTCTACGTGTCTATTTTGTTGCTGTAGGTTCTCTGCCATTCCCCTGTCTGTGGATTCAGAAGCACCTGTTCTTTTCGTCATCAGCTGCTCAGGGTGAACTATTTGTTATTTGTGTGTGGTGCAGCACTCGTGGTAATACTCAGCGTCTTGAACGTCAATATCTTGCCTGAACTGTTTGCTTTTTTAAAGCCGATTTCTGTTGCTACAAGATAGCAAAGTAGCCCACCCACAACGACAACGTACCCATCATGAAGAACGGTTCTTGTCAAATGATGCAATACTTCAGTGTCGGCATGCACCAACCCGATAGAGATAGAACCGCATTGAGACGTGTGCCAGAAACAGCCTGCAGTATTTGGTATCTATCATTCAACCTTTTTTGTATTTTTTAGTACATTTTGCCATATCTTTCATGTAAGGAGCACCCGGGTCCGACAGATTATTTCGTTGAATTATATGACATGGCCGGGGGCCCTTTATTAATGATTTAATTGAAAATTGACGATACAGATGACCTGGCTTTATCATGCCTGTTGTCGTAATTGGTATGGACCTGATAAGCATTGAAGTTCGTTTATACCTCACTGGGCGCGTAATTGTCACGACCGTTATATACAATAGGCCATAGGGACTGTTCATGACTGATGTCACATGCCACCATTGCTGATGTTATTACAATGCAAATACATTGATGTAACTGGCGACAGAGCTCCCAGAATCAACACGGCCATTAACGTGATATGTGATGACATGCCACATCTGATACGTTAATGAAAATAATAAAACGCAGCAGTAACGCATCAGCTGGTTTTATCATTTTCAGTATCATAACATCCTCGTCAAGTAATTCACCTTTGTCCGAGTTACATGTCACGCTACCTTGCCTTGCACCGGATCACTCAACATTGCACGCCTCAGGCGTGCAATGTTGATTAGCTTTCTTAGTAAGAAAGCTAATTTGTCTAATTCATTTAGAAGGCTCACATGTCATTACAGATATGTTTCAATTATTGCATCTTTGTTAAGCCCAGTAAAGCAAACTTCGGAGCAAAATATCTGTTGATATATTCATAGTTGTTGCGTGCGAAGAAAATTATAATGTATAAAGTACCGCGTAAAATTATTTCGTTATTCTACGGGTTTCATTACCTTGCTTGCAGTCGACGTTGAGTTCACCGAGAGTGAATCACCTTCGACAGAATAATTCCGCCTCCCCCCGATCCTATCCTGGAATTCGGCAGAACATTGGCACGTGGCCCGGCTCGGTTGTTATGAAACGTTTTATTTTTCCACGTGACCGGTCACGTACCACCGACGTGTGTACTCTCAGTGCCGACCCGACCCGTGCCGCCCCCCGTCGGCCCTGTTGCACCCATACCCGACCTTCCCCGACATCATCTACAGCCAGTGTTCAGTGGCCGATCGACGCGCCCCCATTGCTGGACCAACTCAGGACATGGGGGCCGTCGCAGCGGCAACACACCCCGCCCCGCTGGTCGTTTTTAGAAAGGCGACAGTATTTGTGTGTGTCTAGGATTGAGTTCGGCCTCAATCGACAGCGTGGACAATTACAGAGCAAAGCCCGTAAATTCAGGTCGATGAATTACAGCTGAACACCAACGCACAACAGTCCTGAATAAGGATCATAGGGTCAACCCAAATTGAAATGAGCTGTTTGTGGTGCGGTTTGGAGTCAGGGTTTGTGTGATTTTCTGGCGGGCATCGAACTTCGACCAGTGCTGGCGCACTGGCGGCGTCGGGTGCGGCGGACGACGGGCTACGGGAGACGGGGACGACGGGCGGACGAGGCGACGGGCACGGCGTACGCGATCCGACGGGATCGGGGTCTGTGAAGGCAGGCGCGGCGGAGCGGCGGGTCGGCGGGGCCGGCGGGGGCGGGCGCGGGCGGCGGGCGGCGGGTCGGGCGGCGGCGGCGGCGGCGTTCGGGCGGTCCGCCAAGCGACTGACGCCAGCATGTGACCCTGCAGCCCGGCGCGGTGGTGGCAGCCCGAACATAGCCCTGTTTACTGGCCAAATCGATCAGACGAGACTCGCGTAATGAGGTGTCGGCGATGGCGGGCAGTTGGCACCGGCGCGAAAGGAGAGGGAGGTCGCCGATAACCGATTTCAATCGACTATGACTGACGACTGTTCTGTAGCTGCAACAATAGGGACTGACCAGCGACACTGACGTGGAGCCGTAGCGCGGTGTGGCGATTTAGTAAGGTAAAATGAACACAACGACTGGTTTTCCACTGATTGATGAATGAGAGAGGCGACAAAAGCGAGACTCGACAAAACTTACTTGTGTTACGACAAAACTCATTTGTGTGAATACAACCCACTGCAATGAAACAATTAATTAAATACAAATTTAAAATACCAGTGTTGTGGAAGATTAATCTTGTTTTCATCCGTAGAATAACTCTAGGGTGTAATTCCGGCAGCCTGATGCGGGAAGACAGCGGAAATTGTTAGCAATGCCAGAAGGTCCATAGCGCTCACACTGGACAGCTCAGCACGACGCTCCAAATTGAACAACAATCCCTCTGTGATCCGCGACCCGCATTAGATGATTGCGGCAGAGCCACCACATCAACTGTTTGATGGGAGTCCTGGAGCTGACGATCAATGTTGGCTGATGAGTACTGAGAGCTGATTGGACAGTGACGAGTCAAAAGCTTCGTCACTCACAGTTAACCCTATTAGTGGCCAGGAGGGGGGGGGGCAGATTTTGCCCACCCCTCATGTTTTTCGCGGATATCTCCGAAACGGCTGGGAGTAGGCTCATTTTTTTTAGCTTTCCTTACAATTTATTTTACACTTAAAGTCAAAATTTGGAGTTCCTTACCTGAACAGAGGTGGTACCGGGGCCCAGTTTTGAGAGGATTTTTCGGCGACATTTGGCGATAATACGAAGATACAATCTTCACGGCTTCTTCCTATATTCATACACAAAATATTTAGCCAAACGTTTGCACGTGGGGTAGGTACTCGGCTTAAATCAAGGAGACATATGCTCATATTTCAGAAAACTCAAGTGCATGAGCTTACATGCAAACGAGAAAGATATAAAGCAACGCATCTATACATTTTTATTCCACCAGAAATTGATCAAGTTCCATATTTATTTTCCTTGTTTTCTTCCATCGATTAAGAGCTTCTTTTAATAACGCTGCTCTCACTCCTCAAAGTAACCAATCTTCAAGACATTCACGGCTTTTATATGTATTCGTCGCAGGCCATCTTCGCTCCAACTTAAGTTCCAAAATCCAATATATCATCTAGCAGTTTGCGATTCAACCATCCTGCTATAGCTCCATTCAACCGACCTACTTCCGCATCTAGAACTCGTTCTTTCAAACTTTGAATATGCGGTCCAGTCCCACGTCGATTCGATCTTCACTATTTCGCATTCGAACCACCTCACCTCACCTTGCTATGAGTTCATCTTGGCCTCACCTCCCCATAGAATACCAACCAGCTCGGAGCACTAACGCTGCCGCTATCCGATTCTGTTCAGCGACGGACCACGGATGTGCGGACTGAACTCGGCTGAGTTGAGCTGAACTGAGTTGACTGAACTCAGCTGAGTTGAGCTGAGCTGAGCACAGTCAGCGGTCGTCACTCATCGTGCCACCTAGATCACCTGAAACCGACCGAAAATTAACACCTCTTTTCTGATATTAAAAGAAACTCTAAGCGGCTTTATAAAAAAGTTAATGTAAGTCAGCTTCTTATCACACGACAGCAAAATGTAATGTGATGTTAAATCTGTGTCAGCCTGGAATTCGCCCCCAAGCATGTTTTTTCAGCGTCAGTTTTTGTCCGTCTGGAGAAATATTTTTTGCCTGTCCTGTATGCACAAGTTTTTTGTCCGTTCTGAAAACCTATTTTGTCCGCGTCCTGGGCCCGGCAGCAGGCTGAGTTAGGCGCCATCTGGCGCGGTGAGGCGCGTTCCGTGGCCGGCAGAGAGTGGCTCCCGGGGTCGATAAGCTGTCGAGAGCCTGCGACGGAGCCTGGGAGAATCGGGTCTGCCGTAACCTGTGGCGGAACGTTCTCTCTACGGTCATTGCCAGCTCTATACCTGATCTGAATTAGAATAACCGCCAGTCCAGTTGGGTTGATGAGATGGTATGGTAACGCCAGGCTTATCAAACGTGCTTAGTTTAAATGGACATTTAGGATTATCGTTCGTTAATTACTTGGCTAATGTTCAGGTGGATCCGAACTCAACAATTTGCTGCTACACTTCAAATAATTTATTTTCACGACCTTCCCAACTTGTCAATGAGTACTCAAAATAAAGTATTTGGTCCATTTTAGTGATTAAACACTCCTTGTTGAGAGGGTAATTGATGACCAAGACCACAAAAAGCACCGTTCAAAAGAGACTGCCAGTATGGTACTGAAACGCCAATGGTAATTAGGACAAGATTAAGAAAGAGTTAGACATGGACCCTGATCTGATACTGACATAAATCCGTCGTGGTTTGACATGTAAAATGAAAATCGTTTAGCCTGAAATGCACTGCCTTCCTTGAAGCATTGGTTTGTAAACTCAGAAGACAAAAAAAAATGCTTCCACTCAGAACATACCCCACCTTGAGGAATTTATTGGCGGAACTTTTTTGTCAACGGCAAGTTGATTGAAATCAAGGATTTTGTCAGGGAGCGAACTGGACTGAAACTTGTACGATGCTCTCCCTCACCCGGCCGTCCGTATTTGGGACACACGTGTCCGTCTCCGCCCGCCGCCGGCTTGGCCGACAGATCGACATGGACGATGGTCCTCGGGGGAGGAGGCCGTCCTCCGCAGACGACGCACGGGCGAGGCGGTGTAGGATCGACGCCCCGCCACGTCGCAACGGCGACGGGGAACGACGCTGACGACGAATGACGCTTCAATAGGCAACTCTCCCTCTTACACGCCTGTTTTAAACGAACGATGGTCCTCCGGAAAGACACGAACACGCCCGAACAGATTTGGTGACATCAAATAAGGTATAGTACCGGCAAGATCAGTCCATTAGCGGGATAGAGGCTGTATTGTCAGCTTCGGCGGGTTGCCATGGCAACAATCGCCGGCAGCAGTGTCGGTGAAGAACTTCATCAATACGCTGACGTAGCTCTCCGCCAGTCTACACAGCGACGGTTCGTATTTCTGGAGGACAGCCGAGCTATGATGGCAGCGGTGGCAGACCTGGGCAGACGGGACCGCACCCTCCTTCAACGAGCAATATATTAGCTCATCTACCTGCACCCATGACGAAACCGACCGCCCTCGCGCTGACAATAAAAACGTAGAAACTATAAATGAACGCGAGCATTTTAGGTCTATTGTGTTCAGCATCTTACACGTGAACCAATTCAGCTTTGCATCCGGCGACGAGACGAGATTTCAATCAACATCCGGCGACGAGTTTCAACAAAATAATGCTTGCATGTGGTTATGCCGTACCCTTAACTTTCAAAGGTCACTACATTGACAGTCTAATTGCAATCTGAATTGGCATTTTCTGACGCTAGATCCGCCTTGAAATGGGCAGCGCTATATTATATTCCTTAATTCTGTTACACGCTACTCTGATCCTGGACATGCAGCTGTGAATGAACGCCGAGTTCGACTCTGAACATAAATAACGCCAAGATTACAGCTACTTCTGTAAAAGTGTGAGAAAGTGTTATCCGCTGCCATGTTCAACGGCAAACACGACGCCTAGACTGATTTGTGGCGACGCCAGAGTTTACTTTACATCCACCGTAGTTTAGTTTACATCCCGGTGACGGTCGGGTAGATCCCGTCCACCCCCCCCCCGTCCAACCCTCGTGGGCGGCGGCGAGGACTGGACGGGGGATGGGGACGGGGCGGGGTGGTCTCACTGCGGCGGCAGCGGGACTCCAGGCGGTACAGCACGGGCGGGGGCGGGGGCGGGGGCGGGACGGTTTCCCTGCGGCGGTGCGTCGTGAGAGTTCGCGACCGTCTCGCTACCGGCAGCGAACTAGTCGCGATTGGAGAAGGAGTGACGGCAGCAAGTCTTGGGTCGCCTTGGTTAGGTGGAACGGCAGCGAGTCTCGTCGCGTTGGTAGAGTGACGGCAAGCGAGTCTGGTCGCGTTGGGAAGTAAGAAGACGGCAGCAGAGTCTCGTCGCGCTTGGGAAGAGAGACGGCATCGAGTCTCGTCGCCTTGGGAAGAGTGGCGGCAGCGAGTCTCGTCGGCCTTGGGAAGAGAGACGGCATCGAGTCCTCGTCGCATTGGGTAGAAGTGAACGGCAGCGAGTCTCGTCGCGGTTTGGGTAGAGTGAGGCAGCGAGTCTGTCGCGTTGGGGAATTAACGAGAGAGACGGGCAGCGGTCTCGTCGCGTTGGGAAGAGAGTTACGGCATCGAGTCTCGTCGCGTTGGGTAGAGTGACGGCAGCGAGACTGGTCGCGTTGGGAAGAGAGACGGCATCGAGTCTCGTCGCGTTGGTAGAGTGACGGCAGGCGAGTCTCCGTGCTCGGCGTTGGGTAGGTGAGGCAGCGAGTCCTGGTCGCGTTGGAAGAGAGACGGCAGCGAGTCTGGTCGCGTTGGGAAGAGAGACGGCAGCGAGTCTGGTTTCGCGTTGGGATAGAGAGCGGCATGCGAGTCTCGTCGCGTTGGGAAGAGAGACGGGCAGCGCGTCTGGTCGGCGGTTGGATAGAGTGCGGCAAAGCGGAGTCTGGTCGCGTTGGGAAGAGGAGACGGCAGCGAGTCTCGTCGCGTTGGGAAGAGAGACGGCAGCGAGTCTCGTCGCCTTGGGAGTGACGGCAGCGGAGTCCGTCGCCCTTGGGAAGAGTGACGGCAGCAGTCCTCGTCGCCTTGGGAGAGAGAAACGGCAATCGAGTCTCGGTCCGCTTGGGTAGAGTGACGGCAGCGAGACTCGTCGCGTTGGGAGAAGTGACGGGGCAGAGAGTCTGGTCGCGTTTGGGAAGAGGACGGCAGCGGAGTCTGGTCGCGTTGGGAAGAGGACCGGCAAGCGGAGTCTGGTCGCGTTTGGAAGAGGACGGCAGCCGAGTCTGGTCGCGTTGGAAGGACGGCAGCGAGTCTGGTCGGCGTTTGGGGAAGAGTGAAACGGCAGCGAGACTCGTCGGCTTGGGAAGAGTGACGGCAGCGAGTCTCGTCGCGTTGGTAAGAGTGACGGCAGCGAGACTGGTCGCGTTGGGTAAGAGTGACGGCAGCGAGTCTCGTCGCCTTGGGTAGAGTGACGGCAGCGAGTCTCGTCGCCTTGGGTAGAGTGACGGCAGCGAGTCTCGTCGCGTTTGGAAGAGAGACGGCATCGAGTCTCCTCGCCTTGGGTAGAGTGACGGCAGCGAGACTCGTGGGAGCTATGTCAGAGAGCTGTCCCGTTACGTCACAGGTGTCAGCCGACCGGGGAGCAGCTGTGTCGCTGTGGAACTAACTGCAGCCAGGGGAGTACGGCGCTGCGCTGGGTCGGTAAAAGACCGGCTGTGCGGCGTAGCGTACCGGAGGCACGGTTCAGCCACAGGACCAGGATAGTACGGTGCCGTCTCGGGACGCTAAATGACCGGCTGTGCGGCGTAGCGTACCGGAGGCACGGTTCAGCCACAGGACCAGGATAGTACGGTGCCGCCTCGGGACGTTAGGGACGTTAAATGACCGGCTGTGCGGCGTAGCGTACCGGAGGCACGCTTCAGTTACAGGCTACAGCTGTGGTGGGTATCATGGAGAAGACTTCGAAACAGCTGCGGCATGCATCTGTGGGATGACTTTATAAGGCTGCATAGTCTGGAGCACGTCTGGGAGAGGCCTTTTATAACGCTGGATGATGAACTGTAGCTGTCATGGCTTTATGTGAGCTTTGGGTACAGCTGTCATGGCTTTATTCGAGCTTCGGGTACATGCACGTCACTTACAATGAATGAGTCGTATTCTTAGCAAAGTTTGTGGACATTGAAGTAGAGCTGCGCTATGCTATTTTAAACATTGCTATACTAACTTCTCTCATTAATTAGGTAGAACGCAGAGAAATGTATGGAGGCGCCTGTTGACGTCTAGAACTGGCATTCTTTACCGGAGGTCATGGCACTGACACTCAGTTGGCAAGTCGGCATCAGAACGAATGTCGTACTTCGTTTTTGCTTTGACTCAGCTAACCCATTAATTTTCCATTATTTTATAAAGAGAGTGTGTCTACTCACATCGCTAATGTGGAGTTGTTGACACTGGTCTATAGAACATATTTTTATGAGTTTAGCAATTACATATTTTTTTCCATATTCACTCCAGTTGCTGAGATATTCAAAATTCGACAAGATCAGTATGAAGTTACAAAATTAGCGGTATTCACCAGAGAGGCTTTCGCTACTAGAAGCACTGCCCTAACGATTACACTATTAGCACTAAGCATATATCGTTAGCGCTGGCCAATAGAAAACAGCTCGTGCGCGCTGATGAGCAGCTGCCGAACAGAGCCTCGGTTGCCATTTTACATTGGTCGTATGGGAGTTTATTGTCTTAGGTGCGCCATTCTATTATGCAATCTATTCTACGACATTTTCTTTACTCCGTTTATAGTGGTGATCGCTTAGGATATCGAAACAAAACCATATGCAAAACAGAATATCAGTAAAAGTTAAACAAAGCGTGATCAAATTAAATTGACTCCAGACGTGAACTTTACCGTCTCCAATAATCAAGCCAATAGCTTCTTACCCTTACCGTAATAAGAATATATTTGACATTCCATAAGAGTAGGCACACTCTCTTTAACTCCAAATTTCAGATATAGCTTAACAACCTTCGTGTTTCTGGCATATCATAAAGACTGAGACATCTACCTTTCGGTTCCAGAAAAAAATAAGCCGTTGTCTACGTGATACTTAGCAACGATGAACACAACTCAACGTTCACCAATAGCGAGCCTATGCCACTAATCACTATCCACAGTTCCTAGAGTCCAACTCATTACCAATCACCCACCTGTCACCAATAACATATACCCACAACCGGACGAAACTACAGCAACGGAGACCACAATTCCCAGCAAAGCATTTGACACTCCCCCTCTTCCCACGCACACACACCCCATCTTCGTTACACACCGATCGTAAGCAAGATACTCATCAATGGTGACCACGTCTTCAAACCTGGGCATTCCACCAAGCCTCCCCGGTTCTCACCGATGGTCCCGTTCCTCAGTTCTCACCGATAGTCCCACCTCTTGGTTCTCACCGATGGTCCTGCCCCTCAGTTCTCACCAATGGTCCACCTCTTGGTTCTCACCGATGGTCCCGTCCCTCAGTTCTCACTAATGGTTCCGCCTCCTCAGTTCTCACCGATGGTCCCACCCCTCGATTCTCACCGATGGTCCCGTCCCCTCAGTTCTCAACCGATGGTCCCGCCCTCTCGGTACTCACCGATGGTCCCGCCTCTCGGTTCTCATCGATGGTCCAACCACTCGGTTCTCACCGATGGTCCCGTCCCTCAGTTCTCACCAATGGTCCCACCCCTCGATTCTCACCGATGGTCCCGTCCCTCAGTTCTCAACGATGGTCCCGCCCTCGGTACTCACCGATGGTCCCGTCCCTCGGTTCTCATCGATGGTCCAACCCATCGGCGCTCACCTATGGTCCCTCCCCTCGGTTCTCACCTATGTTCCCTCCCCTCGGTCCTCACCGATGGTCCCGGCCTCGGTTCTCACCGATGGTCCCGCCCCTCGGTACTCACCGATGGTGAGCACGCCGACCAGAGTGATGATTTGCGACGGCGGCTCGCACTCGTCAACGAACGCCTCGACCAGGTACTCGGCGAACGAGAGGCAGATGATTGCCAGCATGCTCGGCTTCAGCACGAACGAGCACACCCAGGAGAAGACGAAGGCCGGCAGTGAGCCGAGGCCAACCAGCAGGTACACGTACTCAGCTCCCGACGACGGGATGAGGGTGCCCAGCTCCGCGTACGCCAGCGCACCTGCAGGTGACGAGGGGTCATGGAGGTCACAACGGGGAGATGAAGGGTCAGGAAGGTCATAACGGGGTGATAAAGGGTCAGAGAGGTCACACCGGTGTGACGAAGGGTCAGGGAGGTCACAACGAGGTGAAGAAGGGTCAGAGAGGTCACAACGGTGTGACGAAGGGTCAGGGAGGTCACAAAGAGGTGAAGAAGGGTCAGGGAGGTCACAACGGTGTGAAGAAGGGTCAGGGAGGTCATAACGGTGTGACAAAGGGTCAGGGAGGTCATAACGAGGTGATGAAGGGTCAGGGAGGTCACAACGAGTGTGACGAAGGGTCAGGGAGGTCACAACAAGGGGAAGAAGGGTCAGAGAGGTCACAACGGTGTGAAGAAGGGTCAGGGAGGTCATAACGGTGTGACGAAGGGTCAGGGAAGAAGGGTCAGAGAGTTCACAACGGTGTGACGAAGGGTCAGGGAGGTCAATACGGGGTAAAAAAATGTCAGGGAGGTCACATGGAGTTGCGATAGGTCAGGGAGGTCACACCGAGTCGCAGCGCCGCCAGCAGGATAGGGGGAAGTTTACACATTCCGGTGGGCTTATGTGGGGGTCGCTCTAGGTCTCATCGGGTAAAGTAAGTGAGGCAAAGTCAAGGGAGTCCCGAAAAGATTAGATTCGGTCTCTACAGGTCCCTTGAGACCATATTAAGTTTGAAGAGCTTAGAGATCCCAGCCCACGTGCTTGAGAGATTACGCCCAGAGAAGGCCAGCCAGAGGTCACGCCCAGAGAAGGCCAGCCAGAGGTCACGCCCAGAGAAGGCTAGCCATAGTTCACGCCCAGAGAAGGCCAGCTAGAGGTCAATCAGTAAGTCTGAAAGCTGCATTTGTTCAGGCGATTTCTGACAAGGCCCGATCAGGCCAACCGAAACGTCTGGACAAGTCACGGAAGGTCACATCGACTAATCAGCAAGCCTGAAGACATCGATGATTGTGAGGTCACAAAGTAAAATGATAACTGAGACCAGCTCTTCTGGGGCAGCCCAGGTGATTAGGGTAGTTCTATGGGTGCACGGGTCCAACTCTTGGGGCAATGAGATCGCATGAATCCATAATGACATTGGATTGCCCTGTCGCCTGCAGACCCAAGCCATACCTTCACAGAACGGTGATGGTAGATTTGCATCATCACGTACCCATGAACGAGAAATAGGCATGGCGGAACAGAAAATGGGTAGACTGAACTGACCGAATGCATCACCGGTACCGCTTATCGTGTGACTATTTGACAAACAATTAATATCATACATAAGTTGCATTATATATCAACATACATCATCATATACATACATCATACACATACATACAACATACATCAATCATATACATACATCAACATCATAAAGTTGCAGCCATCACTTACCTAGCGTGGAGAGGACACCACATCCCAACCACACGACAAGACACATTCCAACGGATCCGGTGCGTTCGAGCACACCCTTTGGGGATACAAAGATCCCAGACCCTGCGGAAGAAGAATGGACTCAGTCAGACAGTGCAGTTACAGGCAGTATTCGCATTAGTCGGTTACCGGTACACATATTGCTATCTACTATTGCAGTGTGTACTTGTTACATATTTGTCATATTGGGGGAGGGGGTAAAGTAGTACATGCAGTAAAACAAAATATTGACTGTCCCCATCGTCAAAAGAGGAAGAATGACTAATACTTCAGTCAGATCAAATTATCCATTTAAACAGTTTTTCGTTTCCAAATTGTTGTAATAAATGATTCAGTTGAAGCTATAGTAGTCCCGAGAGGTGAAGATCAACCATGCTACTTTAAAAATAGATATTAGCCAGCATCACTAGCCGCATTCTATTACGATATTAAGTTAGGTATACGAATATCTGTTGTATTAATTTACAATACTGTTTATGTTTCATAATTTTCACTGCTACACATTTAGAGTTCCACTTTCCGTGTTTAAACGTTGTTCAGTGGTCTTGCGAGGAATATGATATATATTATAGTAGAACACGGTATTAAATATGACCTTTTCCTCGACAGAAGGGAAATAATTTATCAAAAATATATTTGGTGAATTTTCGGCCACAGGCAATTCTCAAACCTCAATGAGCAATGGTTTGAGAATGGCCTATTATTGACGAAAATTCATCAAACATATTTTTTGATTGATTATTTACCTTTTGTCGAGGACAAAGTCACATCAATTATTGTGCTCTACCTATAATTTACGTGTTTGACATATAGGATGGTTATAAATTCGAGAAGTCTTGGCTGATATCATCTCGCGGAGCAAACGCTGACGGCTTGACAGTTGACATCTGCGTGCTGATTTCATCAGTCCGCTCTCTGCATGTTTTATACCGAGAGGGAGAGAGTTGCGTGTTAGTGCCAGCCTGTTGCGTCCATGGGTGGCGGAGTGACAGTTCTTACTATTCCAAATGGTTTCAACCTCCGCCACCAGGAGTGGCGTCTTAAAGCTTCATGCGGAAACTGTTATGTTGATCATTGGATACAAGATTACAGGTGTGAGGTGCGTGCTGTGTATCAATAATAAATACAAGTTATCCCGTATGCATAGTATTAGTGTAACGTCGATGTTGTTCTGACTATAAAGGATGTCACTACATCAACAAGATGCTTGCTTGAATAAGTCTGCATACAAATGTGCCTGTGCTGCATTTAACATCAGATATCTGTTGAATTTCTTTCAGCGTTTACTCATGTCAATTGTGAAAGGCTATTCACTCGCGCTGGCAACGACCGAGGGGAATGACGCAATGTGAATATCTCGGTCAAGTCCAGAAAACGTTTCATTAATAAGTGCTAACATGCATGAAAACATAACCGAAATGTAGATGCGTCGGCATAACTGGAATCCACAAAATTTCGAAAACAAAAAAGGGTATGGCAACCTGCTCACGTGGCCATACCTTTTTACCACTGGCGTTTTTTGCTGGAGGTCATGACACTCAGCGAGTCCGAATCAGCTGGAACACTATATTTCGTTTTTGTCTTTGTCTCAGCTTGTCAATCCGTCTTAAATGTTTTCCGCTTCCATTCCGCCTTTAAGATGTAGTTTCTGAGGATGTTATATGTTTTTAGTAAAGAGCGTATTGACGTTGCTGTTTCGCAAAAACTAAAATCTATCAAATTAATCTAAGGCGACATATATCGGCAAAACGATTCTCATTTCCCCTTCACGCCAATCAGAATAATAGAGTAACCGAAGTATTTTTATAACTATGTGAAACGAACACTATTCTTTAGAATCGTGTTTTTTTCCATAGTGAAAAATAATCAGCTGAGATTCCTGGGACACATTTTCCTGAGACACATTGCCGTATGCTTCAGTGTCATATCCGCTTCACCTGCTGTGTCCCAGACAGACGTCATGTATTCAAATGGAGTATTGATTCTGTCGGCATGCGAGGTACTGCATTCCAGACTAGGTCTGTTGTGTTGTGGCATTCCAGTTCAGTCAATACAGAGAAGCGAAGCGGCAGAGGGCAAGGACCTGTCATGAACCCTGTTCATAGGTCACTGGCGTTTTGACCACATTATTGTCTCTGGTCATCCATAAATTTAGTTTACTACGATAACATAAAGTGTTTTTAATTAATGAAAACATTTGTAACAGTCACTTATATAACAAACATGCGTATGCATATTTTACAACGATGCATATTGTGGAAACTCCTGAATATGAAAGCTCCTCGACAGTGGGATGGTGCAGAAAATATCGTGGAATCGAAAGTGAGAAAGACGACGCGAGCTCATGAACCGTCAAAGTAAAACGCGTCCTTTGTGACCAATAACTTCGAAGGATTGTCATTAGCCGAAGGCTGTTTGATAATGTCTCACTCACGGCATGGGTGAAGCTTTTCAGGAAAAGTTGGTGGGGCAAAATGTCATATTAGCTGGCTGATTGACATGGTTGAGGCGAACAATGACCATTTTAACGTCAGGAAACCTTCAAATCTAACAAAAGTTGGTGGGGCAAAACACAAAGTTGGTGGGGAAGTTGCTCCACCATTTTAATAGGGAACTCCATCCGTGACTCACGGACGTTAACTAGTTTGGTTATGTTTAGTTTAGTTTCGTTTATTCAATGTATCATCAACGGACGAAAGTGGCTCAATTACAGACGAAGTCATTAGGTAAAAACAGACAAGACTCTAACGAATGGACAAAGTTAAGACAGCATACCTTAACATAACACAGCATAACACTTCGGTCATCCTATGTACTTGTCGCGCGCTAATGTGATCACATGTTTCTTGAAATGCGATGCGCCATGATTCCACACGTCGATGTCACGGTTGCAGTCCAGAAAGGCGTTGCACAGTTTCGGTATGCGACAAAATGAGCTATTTTAACCATGTTGACACGAGCATGCGGTACATGTAAGAGCATCTTACTCCGGAGCACGCGAAATGGGACAGTCAAGAGGAACTTTTCCAACAGAAACGACGAGTCGTGACTCACGGACGCTAACTAGCGAAACGTCCGCATTGTCTGTAACCTCTTCAATCATTCAGCAACATCTTAACAAACAACACGGCTACTATGCCCAACATTCTTCCTATCCTTCACATTCCTTCCTATCCTTCTTCCTTCATATCCTTCCAACATTCCTTCCTATCCTTCTTCCTATCCTTGCACTCACCGATCATGGTGCCGACTATTAGAGCAACCCCAGAGAGGAGTCCCACCCTTCTCTCGAGGTGCGGAGCGTTGCCCTCATCTGGTGCGGGTGGCGCCAGCACGTCACCAGTTTCTCCTTGGGATAGGTCGGACAGCTGGCCGGAGCCACCGTTCGCCTGTACGCTTCCGTTGAGCTGCCCTCCTGAGGAACACAGCAGAGAATTGACGTCACTGAGAGGCTGGCCGGAGCCAAACCGTTCGGCTCTGTATGTACAGTCTGGGGTCTAATACTGTATCTTCCCTTTTTTAGAAATTTCTAAAACTCATCAATTTTCATTTCTTGTACTCCGGGAGGACTGATAGGGGTAGAGTTTGCGGGCAAAGCGCCCATGGCGGGTAGAGAGACGCCCACCTACCATATTTTCGTAACCATTTGATATTTTTCAGCAAAATCTGTATAGCTTGTTTTGAGGAGACATGGATAACTTTGCTTACATGCCGGATTTTTCTGGAGCGCTAGCTCTGTTGCTGAGATTGTGCGCGCGAGTGTAAGTGTTTTGTCAAATAGTTTACTTTTTTTGAGTTTTGTTCTTTTGCTTAATCTTTGAGGGATTCCCTTGTAATTGAGTGTGTGAGGAGTCCGATTAAAGGGGATATGGCATACGTATTGGTGTGAAAATGGAGGTTTGACCCAAAATTTGTAGCAACAATTGTGCGGAATTGCTAGAGAAAGCAGACGTAGTCAATGAGCTGTGAGGTTAAAACGCCCTTTACCAAGTGGGCAGCGCGCCCACTGGGCGTTTTGCCCCCATGAAGCGAGGCGCAAATTTGAAAATAAAAGTTTGAATGGTTCGTAAGGAATTTGAAGAGAATATTGTGCTCTGTCGCGCCGTCCTCTCGCGGGAGATGAGTGGTTTGCTGGATTAGGAACTTCTAATTGACCGGAGAGTTGCGCCGTCACTAGGGCCTGTTTTACATAGCACTAAAAAATTCAAGTAGAATTTCAAAGAGCTTCTGTAACGTCGACTTTCAGCTTTTTTATCGAGGAAACTTCTCTATTCACAAAGGCTTGCCTTAGAAGTCCAGAGGAAGCCTTTTCTCCCCAAACAGGATATTATGCAGAAAAGCATTCTATAATTGGTTGACGTGCCTACATTTAACTAATTCAACACCCGAAAAAAAAGACATACAGTCCCCGGTTTGAAATAACTTTTTGTGAATGCCAACTACTTTTTGAGTGTACGTAATATGCCTTTGTTTTCTCGTGTTCGTTCCCCGTAATATGCCCCAGAGTATTGTCTGAAGACAGCTGAGGGATGGTGAGCACTCTCTGCCAGGGAATACCATTTTGCAAAGTGCAACCATCTATGCCAGGCGATGCAGCGTGGTACTAGACCTACGAAAGCGCAACCCTATGCAACGTTCGGCCCAATTTGGGCCAAACCGTTGCATAGTGCACCATTCGCGGAACTGCTGTAGGCAAAAATCGGCGCACGAGGGAAGGAGTCGGCCTGTCTAGTGGAATTCCTGCGGCGCACTTCGTATGAATTTCAAATCTAGTACAGCAATGTGGCAAGATTGAGTTATGACAAGGCAATGGCGTACTGGGGCTGCTCTGTGTTTTTTTTTACTTGGTTTATTAATAATTAGCTAGTCTTTTCGTGTTCTTTTTAGTTGTCGCAAATTTGAATCTCAGGTAAGTGTTTATATGAAACAGTGGTCTATTATGTATCTTCCCTTTTTAAGTTTCTAAACTCATCGTGAATGTTCAATTATGAGTACACGAAAAGACTGGACTTAGGGGACCATGTTGCTACCTACCTAGTGTAGGTACCACAAGTTGCCTTGTATCTGGTGCCATGCATGCAACCAAACAAGAATGAAAAATATATTTAAAGTTTTAGAAATCTAAATAAAGGATGAGCAGGTGAAGAAGACTGGCTGTAAATCATGAATATATGCACATCTTCATAAATTTCCAATGTAATATATTAGGGTTAGGTTAGTGTTCGTGTTCATTGAAGTTTTCTTCATTTAGATAAGGGGCAAACCTAACCAGGTGCATGCAATACCTACATGTGCGGAGCGCTGGGCATGGCAGTTGGTGCCTGGCGGCCATGGTCATAAGTGCGGTTAGGTTAGGTACCTACCTATTAAAAGGTTAATAATGGCAGCTGCAGCTCAACAAAATACTTGAAGTCATACTTTGCTTTGCTAATTTACTTCAAAATCGGTGCCAATGCAAACAACTCTGATTATTTTGTTAAATATTTAGGAATATTTGGTGAGTGGGGAATAGCAATGATTGTAATACGACCATCCCATTATTTTATGAGTATAATGCGCCCAATATATACCACAACTGATACAAGAGAGTATCACTATTAGTAACCTACAGCATGTCATTTCCGAGAACATTTTTGCACAATAAACTGATTTTAACTTTATGAGAAGTTAATATCTATACCAACTTCCTTGTGGAACCGACTTCCCAAGCTAATCATGAGTCACTAATCTCTTAACCACATTAGGATGTGTTGAAATGCCACCGGAGGCTGCTGCCACACAAAACTCATACGGGCAGGCGCGGAACGGTTACCAATGAGTGAAAATGTTTTGTCTTGGCGTAACATCACAGCACATCCATTTGGAACTTATGAATAGTTTGTAATGGTCGTTTGTGTGGTTTCAATCAAGAATCAGCTATTACGCATGGTTCCTTTGACGTTATCATTTTGTCTTGATCTTATGAAGTATACCAATTAAGTAACTTGAAGGTCACAGTATATAAACATAAACCTTGATAACAGTGTGGTTAGTTGGTCATCACATACTAACTTAGTAAGGCATGCATGCATGGAAGGCAGACGAAGTGAAGTTATTTCATTTGATTCGGCAATCTGATATAAGCATTGTTTGTTTGATGCAATAGTAAAGCAATACTTACCTTGCACCTTTCTGTGCGCACTTATGTTATTTTTATTTCTGATTCTCACCTGCTGAGGTGAATTCAAAGTCAAAAGCATGTGCTTATCCATGTAACCGATATTTCAGTTTTTTTAGCTATGGATGGTGAGAGTTTCTTCAGTTTTGTTAATATTTTTCACGTAGCCTTATACATGTGTTATTTTACAGCCAAAATTATTCAGTGTATACTTTTGCGGAGTGAGAGGTGCAGGTGCAGCTGAAAACAGCAGTTATCCTGAAACCCACGCAAGCAGGCAAGCAATGATGAGGTCGGATTTTTTGGCCCATCTGTTAAGACTACGTTCGTTTCGACCGCTTTGCGGTCTCACTCATTCGTGCTGAATGGCATTGGTCGTGGTCATCTCTGCGTCAGATTTTTGTTCCAATGTTGCTGGGTAAGATACATTTCTTAAGTACAGAATAGTGTCTTTGCGAAAGATGCATAGTGACCAAAATAGTTTAAAATAAGTTCAGTTGGGTTAACATTAAAATTGCTGCTAAAATCGGGTATGACCTGGCAAAACCATTTGTATGCTATTCAGCATTTTGTGTTTAGTGATGGCATAACCTTGCAGATTCCGCCATCATAGCAAATCATTATGTTAAGCTCACGGGCGTCATTTTCTGAAAATTATTGGTAGGGCCCCAATGCTAACTTGATAGATTTTCAATGTCATTGCTTACCATTCAACGTTATGGGCGCAACAGGACTCTTATCAGGTCGACGCGCCCTAAAGGCCCGCAATAAACGAAAACCATTCAATGTTGAAATGTTGAAAATTACTGGTAGGGCCTCAGGCCCTACCAGCATGGGTTCCTATCTCTTTGAGCACCCACAATACCCTCTGAGCACCCACAATAATAAATCAACTGTATGCGTTAAACATGTATTAAGTTTTTAGTGAATTTGTAATTAAAAAATCCCATGAGCGACCGCAACAATCACATGCAAACTAATGTTCCATTTTTTACTGAATCATGTTCATCATTTGATTGATAATATAATATCATAACTAATCTTAAGACATATTATCATAAAAATTAGTCACAAGAAACACACATAACATATTTATCTCTTGCCAATTCAGCATTCATTGAAATGAAATGCTCCAAAGCATGTTTATTTGGTTAAACGTCGGTAGTGCGCCATTTTGACCTTCTAAAATCAAGTTTAATTGGTACGATAGGCTAAAATGATTTAACAGTGAAAAAGGAAAATGTTGCGTGGGGATGCTTCGCTAAACGGGAAGTAACATTTTTTTATTCTTGAACGATTAATGAATTATAAGTTATAAAGGAATGTGGTTGATAAAATGGAACCATGCATACGGCCCTATGGCGAGGGCGTAATGAGCTCAAAGAAAAGTAGATTTTAACATGGATTTACATTTGTTCGTCCGCTTGGATATGGCAGTCCCTCTTAAACATTTTAGGGATTCTACAAAAAATCTAGGGGAAATTCTACAAAAAAGGTCGCGTTACAGGAAATTTATTTGAAATTTAGTTTGAATTTCTTTAGTGCTATGTAAACAGGACTACTTGATAGCCAAAAATCATGTCATGGTCTGCACGTCCTTGATACTCGGTAGCGTCACCGGCCTATGGTGCCTGGGTCATGCGCTTGTATAGCGAGATGACATGAGTATCCATATTTTAACAAATTTCACCCACACATTACCTATACTTTTACAAAGTTGCTGTGGGCGTTTCATGCCCCATAGCTTGGGCCGTTCTGCCCGCGGAGTAGCGTGGGGCAAAATTCCGATTTGCCAGGGTTCGGAATGTGAACAATTTTACATATATTAAGTGCAGGCACGCTACGCCGTTTCGATGATTATTCGGAAGAATATTTACATCGAATGATCTACCATGCTACATTGTTCTTTGCCTTTTCGAAACATCCATTAGGAAAGGAGATTATGTGGCCGAGAGCGGCGTGTGGGGTTGGTGCGTCTTGTGCCCCACCCTACGCGGCGTATGGGAAGGGGAACATGTGGTAGGTAACCACATGTTCCCTTAAATCTGTCCTTCATGACACCGTATTCATGACACCTGACCTTCGTATAAGCTCCGTCCGCACCTGCAGGAGCTGTAAAAGGGAGCCGTATATGAGCGTGACGAACGGTTTGTCACCTCACTTCGAAAAGAGAGCAGGTCAAACAGCGCAGGTGGTGCATACTCTCTGGCCAATAGTCGATTTATCAGGGTAATATCAGAATCAACACTCAACGATCATGGCGATGGACGGCCATCCGAGCTCAGCCAGTGCTGCGGAAAAAAGTATCTCTTTTTAAGTTTGAAATAATTATCGCTGCAAAATGAACGACTTTTTGCAGTCTCCACTTTTGAATGGAACACACGCCAACCCAAACACAGGCGCAATACCTGATGAGAGGGAATACTATTCCTTCCAATCAGGAACACAAGTTTACGCAGTAACTTTTTTCGTAATTGGCAAATGCCTATACGAGCACCTGACAGCAGCGCTGAACGTTCAATGACATCTGCTGTTCCCAGGTAAGGGCGGAATAAAGCGCGACTTCCAGCACTTTGGGATTAGAAGTAGCTAGAAGGGTTATGGTCACCAGCACTGATGCTTATTTTGCTGATTGTCCTACATCTTGTTTTCAACACTAGAAATTCAGTATTTGATGGGTTGTTTTTCAGATCATTTTGAGTAAACCAGGTCAAAGCGGTAGCGAAAGTACGCTCATTAATGATTTTAAGCAAATCTACGTTGCATGGTTCGTCTGAGTCGATGAACTGTGTTTCATGACATCTGCATACATGATGACCTTACTGCCTGAAATATGTGAGGCGAAATCATTGGTGCAAATAAGGAAAAGAACCGGTCCAAGCACCGGACCCTGAACGACACCGTAAGTAACTGGCACGAGGTTCGAGGAACCACCACTAACTAGACTGACAACGATGCGACAACCAATATTCAAACTAATGTCTGACTACGCCATACCAATTGCCAACTTAGCTTCTCCAATAGCATATATCATATCGTGGCGTACGCTATCAAGCGCTTTGGACGGGTCAGCAGTCACCAGTGTGGCTACCCGTCCTGCATCAATCTGGTTAGTTATGCCCGTGACAGCATCCAACATGGCAAGCTCAGTTGAGTGGTTTTGATGAAAGCCATACTGTTGCGAGTACATAATGTAGTTATATTGCATTAATTTATATAACTGAGTACACACGATCCGTTCACAGAGCTTCCCCATGACTGTCAAAATCGATAAAGGTATTTTGTTACTGGGGTCTGTACGGTCTCCAGCCTTAAACACAGGCTGTATAATAACATTTTTCACGTTTTGGGAGCCTGACCAGTTACCAGTAAGCAGTTTGGTGCACGTTCAATAAGTGTGGTCCGATCACAGGAAACGTCATTCGCATCATCTGAATCGTGACACCGTCAGTGCCACACGCGCGAGATGTACCCATTTTTTAGTGCCATTGACAACTCGGGTAGTGTCGCGGGAGTCACTCGGAACGCATTGGCACACACTCGGGGTGGGTGCGGACCCAACCGCTCACCATTAGACACGGCCCCTGACAGAGATTTGGCTACGGTGGGACCAACCGAAGCGAAGTGATCGTTCAGCTTGTCGGCCAACTTGCTAGGCCCTCCAGGCGGCTCCGCTCCGTCGTTCTTGGGCGTCTTGCCGGCCATGAAGAATCGCTTGATGTTGGGCCAGATAGTTTGTCTGCTGTTTTTGGTTCGTTTTGAAGTACGAAGCGCATGCGATGAACTGTGCTCGTTTTACAGCATTTCTACACTACTTGTACCGTTTACACGTCTCTCCATAGTTCATTCAGGTGCTTGTCTTGAGCTTCCTTGCGCAATCACGTTGCTTCTTTTTCGATCTCAGATCATCATTTTTGGCTATCCACGGGCAGGATGGGTGCTGAACACGGTTGCATTTTAGTGGCATGTGGTTGTCGATGTTTCCGTTCCACACCTCTAAAAACCTGGCGAGCTTCTCTTCTGGGTCAGTGGATTAATGCTTGGACGCCTATTAAGGCGTCGAATCATCCATGAGCATGTCGAGCCTGAGTGCATCTGGACATAAATTCCTGCAAGCGGCGCGCTCCGCCACCTCCCGAAAGTTGGGGAGGGGGGGGAGGGGTCACTGAGGCATTCTGAAATCGATTATTTCCATGCAACACCCATAGACGTAATGTTAAAAGTCGAAAATATTGGGGGATGCATCCCCGTCCCCCCCCCCGTGGCGGAGCCCATGAATTTATGGTTGATCGAACAGTGATTTCAGTAGGCCGTCTATGCACTCTTGCACGTTTTATTTGCACTGTTATCAATGTATGATCGCTTATATCGCATGCTACCACCTCAATGTTGAAAGTCAAGCCATTTATAGGCGAAGTCACGCAGATAAAACAACGCCCATGTCAGTGCACTGATATGCAAAAGAACATCACACTCCTGTGTGTAATCTAAAAAGTTGTGTTAAAACCGTTGTGAGAACTGAGTAGAACATGCAAAATAAATCATAGTAATGCAAGAAAAAACATATAAAAATAACAAAATAATAAGAGAAGTATTAAAATCAATACAGTTGAAATAAAAAATACAGCTTCAATAAAATTAGCGATCGGCTTTACAACACAGCCATATCCGCTATTACTTTTGGCACATGATAATCTCTGTACCGTACATATGTGTAACCGTGACACGTGGTTTTTAACTAACTGACAATGACAAGGGCAGGTACCATCTATGGTGCTTCCCCGTCAGCTTGGGATCACAACTCCGAAGTCCGAACAGACCAAAATAATGGGGTAGCAAATAATATTCGTCTATGCATATAGCATGATATATAAATGGCTCAAGACTATCAATGGGCACAGATAGAATCACTTGGTTTGCTTTTGGGTGGGCAAAGTATTATTATGTGATTGTATGTCCCAGCAAGAAATAACAGCTTCGGACTGACCAAAACAATGTGGTAGTAAATCATAATAGCTATGCGTCTATGCATATAACGTGACATTCATGATGAGAGTGCAGCTCTGTGAAGGCTTAATAGGGCTAATTGCACATGCAACGGGGATAATATGTTGAAATCATTATCTGCTTACATATTATAATAAAAGAAATAGCGTCCCAAAAAAGAATTTCCTTACCCCGCTATCACTGAAGGGGGTCATTTTTAATCCCCCCTTCTGAAGAATGTTTAGAATACCTCACAAAATAATGCAGGTATCAACGCCAAATTTCTAGTACCTGTCCGGGCCACCTTTTTACACCTTCTGCGCTAAAATTGTCAATTTATTTCGTTTGTTAGATAATGCTTAGTAAGGACGTCACTACACACGATTTTGACTCAAAAATCAGCTTAACTTTAAGAGACCGTACCAATGCCATTTAGTAGACAAAACAGAGTCCGAAAACAAGAGAAAAAAAAACAAATGTCATGGACTAAAAAATTACATTCTCTTTTTTCAGTTGTTTAAAATCAAAAATTTATTTGTTGACAAAATAACCAAACAATACAAACTGTTAAAGCTATTTTAAAAATGGAATATATGTCAAAGAACTATACATAGGCGAGTACCATACCAAATTTTGAAATGATATCACTGTTTTGACTGAGTGATATTGTCAGATTCCTTGAAATGACGTCAAACTTTTTTTTTGTCTTTTTTACTAGATACAGACAAATAAATTGTAGAACTGTATTTCTGAGACAAAACCTGTCCAGTAAAATGTATTATTAATTATATTGATCATTTTCAAATTTTGACCTTTTTTACCTGAATTTGACCTTTGCATGACCTTTACTTCATATACAATAAGTCAGATTGTACAATATGTATCAATGTCAAGTTCTACACGTAAAAAGTATATAAAACATGTGCTGAATGACTTCGTATAATTCTTGGCATAGTGACCTTGTGACCTGACCTTGCCCTTGCCCTTTTGCCAACAATGCCCATAAGGTCATGCGGAATGTGTTTGATACCTATGAGAACACTCTGGGTGATCAATGAACAAGGCCATTTATACAAAACATGAGTCTACAGGAGTTTGACGTTATAATGTGCATTTTCTCAATTAATGCTAATTACTCGATTCAAAACGAAAGTTCATGGTCATCACTTAGTCCGGTATCATCAATTATTGGAACATTTAGCTTACGGACATGGGGAGAATCACACAAGATAAACGACAAAATAAAACGCCAATTAATGGATTCAAATTAGAAGATTTAAGACAGCCACTTATCTGACGCCGCGAAATAAATAAAAACCGTTTTTGCAAAGTAATTTACAATTTCTATTAACGATGCTGGTAGGTTGAAAACTTAACATGCATGTATGTACTTTTATATCCGCTTAACATGATTTGGCTACGTTTACAAATAAGACAAGAAGTTTAATATTGGACATTATATTTTGTATGAACTTTCAATCAAAGTATAGTACATTACAACATTTTGCCGCATTTATCCATACCAAACATTCGTGAGTTATTTGTATATTTATTTAAAAATAGGTTTACATGATAAACCTACCTACTTTATATTACCCATACCTGTTTCTGAAGAACGATGTGTACAAATACAAATAGGCAGAAAATAAAGTTAGTTTTTATATATAAATCCGAAGAATTGTATATTTAACGATGCAAATTATCCATTTACATTTATTATCCTTCAGTTTATATAAACACATCGTTCAATAGGCATAGCCAGCGATGCTAATGACTATGAGTTCACAGTTCATTGACACATGTGTGTCTCTGAATGTTAGTAGGTACAACATGTAAGAACCACTTATAAATTATTAAATATATATCATACAAATTATGTGAACACCAGAACACTATGTCACGCTTCATTCATTCATCCATGTCACGCTATCACCGCCACCGGAAGCGAGCAGATGTCGCTATATCGGCAGATGTCGCTATATCGGACGACACACCTCATCGTCGCCGCCACCGGGTCCACCGCAAACAGCTACCTCTCGGTCGCCTGCGGTGGGTGGCCCGGCCTTCGCCGCGTATTTCTGTCTCCTCCCGCGGCCGGCTGGTGGGCCACGGCCAGACAAATGGCACACAGCGGCGGCTGCCAGCCAAAGCTGCTGACACACCGATCAAGGGCAGAGGCTGCAAGATCCGGTGCGGGCAGACCCGCCGGGGGATCGCCGGGTTCCTCAGGAGGTTCCTCAGAGAGAGGCAGTGTTTAGGCTTCGATATGAGGGGTATTAAGTCCGCCATGGAGGGGGGTCTTCGAATGGATCTATAAATGTCGTCCAAGGGAGGTTAGTTCATGGGATGGTAGATGAGAGAGGAGAGAGAGAGATCATACAGAGAGGCAGACGAGAGAGAGCATGAAAAATAAAGATGTATGGAATAAAAGAGGTACATAGAGAGGATATAGTAGGTAGAGAGGTAGATAGAGAAATAGATAGAGAGATAGATAAAGAGGTAGATAGAGAGGTATATAGAGAGGTAGATAGAGATATAGATAGAGAAATAGATATAGAGATAGAGATAGATAAAGAGGTAGATAGATAGATAGAGAGATAGATAGAGAGGTAGATACAGTCTAGAGAGGCAAACAGAGAGGCAGATATAGAGGCAGATAGAGAGGCAGATAGAAAGGAAACCGGGGAGGCAGATAGAGAGCAGGCAGAAGGACAAATAGAGAGACAGACAGAAAGGCAGATCGAGATACAGACAGAGACATACAGAGAGGCATACAGGGAGACATACAGGGAGGCAAATAGGGACGTATATAGAGAGGCAGATGGGAAGGCTGATATGGCCGCTCGACGGATATTGCCAGGGAAGGCCGCCACGAGGCGATGCCGTTTGTTATTTGTTGCTTCCCTCCGACAGCTTTCACAGTGAAGCCCGGCGGCTTTGAGGTCGCCGACTGTTGCAGCCAGTTTGGCCTCCAATATCCGTGTCTGGCCAGCTGCCGGTTGACAGCCTTGACGGTCACGCTTATCACCATCCGAACTCAGGGACACCTCCAGGGGTTAGAGGGGTCACAAGGTCACGGCACGGTACCGGCGAACTACCGGTGTCGTGTCTGACACGCGTCCGGGTGATGACAATGAGTCGGGTATGCTCGGTACAGCGTTCAGCAGTTCCGGCTCTGCCTGGGGCCTGACCGCGCCGCCGGCTCTGCTCCTCCCCGGCCCCTAGCGTATCGATCAGGGAGGCCAGACGAGGCGCGCCGGGAATGCCACTGAGCTGCCCCGTCTCGTCTTCTNCCTACATTCCGACAGGGCAGAGCCTGGTGCAGGGCGGGGCTAAAGGACGGCTGTGGGGCACGACAAAGCGGGGCGGGGCTAAAGGACGGCTTTTGGGGCATGACAGCCAGCAGCGGGGCTAAAGGACGGCTGTGGGGCATGACAAAGCGGGGCGGGGCTAAAGGACGGCTGTTGGGCACGACAGCAGCGGGCAGGACTAAAGAAAGGTGGACCGTTATATGTGTCATAGCCTGACCTTTCCTTACTGGACTGTTTCTATTGGCCGTTGACACTGCAAACTCCGATTGTTACTTAACTTGGCTAGTTTAGGTCTGGAGAGGACAGCTCTCTCTCTCTCTCTCTCTGTCCCGGTTCGAGCGATTCCTCTCGGTGACGTTGCTGAAGGCTGCCCGACGGACACAAGTCGCGACTGAGGGACGCGCGTGATGGAATGGAAGATTTTGGTGTCACCTTCCAGAACCCGTCAATTTTGTATTATGCCGGGCCTCTTCTAGCGCTTTATAGTTGAATCAGAGCTTCCAACCCGCTTATCGGCTTGCAGGGTTGTTACCTCTTATCGGAGAGGGTTTTTTTCCCCGTTTCGCCGCCTCCGTTATATGCTCTAATGAGACTGGTCACGTCATCACTATTCCGGCCCTACTGCTCCTCCTGTACCTTGGCTGTGTCCGAGCCATGTTTGGCGTGGACTTATCTACCTGAAAATCACCTGGTTTCTCCACTGACCACAGTCACCTCAACCAACAGTTAAGTTCAGTTTAGCTCAGTTCAGAGTAATTGTTCTATCAATTAAACATATACAACGAAATAAAACAGTATTAGATTGCCGCAAAAGCAAGCGCTTAAATTAAGTGCCTTTCCTTCTAATGGCCTGAATAAACCGCTCCGGTGACGTCATTTACCGCCACAGTGACGTCATCATCAGCTGACGGACGGCCGTGACGTCATCACAGCTGATTGCAGGCCGTGTGCCCGTCTCCCGTTCCCTCTGAGTTTCCATCGGTCAGTGACATCGCTGGCTTCTGTCGATCTGTTTTTTTTAAGTTTGACGTCCACTGGGCTCTGTCGGTCTTTGTTTTAGTGACGTAATGCTAAAATGGCGTAATGCTAAAATCTGACAATGGGTTGGGGGGGGTGGCGGCTGCCCCCTTCTACCCCGTTCCTGCCGTCCTTGGTGCGATTTGTCCGGGTTCATGATAATGACATTTGTGTCGTGCATGCTGCTGAAGGGTTAGATGCACATGAAGATAGATAGTGGAATTGCAACGGTTCAGGCAATCATTAAAGTGAGCGTCCCTTCTTTTTGTATATAGTTTAAGATGTCGGTTTTTAGTTTGCCAACAGTGGATTTGAGTAATACACTTAAATGTCATATTCACAGTCACCTAATTTCTTGAAAAGTTACGTTGCAGGCAAGTCACAATAGGATTGAAATGCTTTCCAAGCCCAAAGTAAATCACCGCCATTGTGTGTGCGCCTGAATCGTTGGCTGCCGGAGCCTGGTAGATGTAGCGTTTAGAAGGGTTGGCGGGGACGAATGCCCCTTTGTTCCACCGCGGCCAATCTGTACAGCCGCGAATTGCCAATCAGCTGCTTGATCAGCCTTCTGACCCCGCCCGGCCCGTCAGGAGACAGGGTCCGACTGACAGAGGTGGGGGCGGGCCCCGCCGAACTTACTAAGACGACCGGTCGTCGGGGAAGTTTTAATGTCCTTACATGTGCTGCGGACGAAACACGAGCCGCACTCAACAAAGCCGATCTCCAGAAATGGGAGCGTTGGTTTTTGATTGATTTTCCAGCAAAGAACGTGACATAGAACAAATTTAATTAATAGAACAAATTTAATTAAAATGTCAATAGAAACGCGCTCGAATTTTTAATCGATTTTCCCACGCGGAACTTGAACATAAAGCCAGCAAATTAAGTCAAATGTTAATTAAATACTGATCGTTTCTTACATTCATATTAACATCAATATATACATAAACACGTTGCCTGCCGCTGCTACACAAAGTGGTCCGCATCTCTTCAGCCGGCTGTGGCTGACGACGTGCTGCGCCCCCTCCCCTACCCGGCTGGCGACGCTGACGTTACATATTCATCAGCGCAATTTGTCGCGGAGCATCCATCATGTTCAGCGTGCCTCTCTGTGATGGATGGCGTGAGCCGTGACAATCGCACGTCAAACACGCCCGACGAAAATGATCTCAAACCCGCGCTGGTATACTTTTGCGAACACAATTTTCCCGTTATGATTTCCCGGTTATCATTTCCCGAAGTTTGTAGGCGCCGATGATGCGACTCTGAGAGTTGAACAACTCTCGTTTTTGGCGGGAATGTAATGGTGAAGTAATGACGGACGTTAGCTGATGAAACGGCTGGCTTACGCAACGCCTCCACCCCCGTCATGTTCGACGTGTATCGCAATCTGTGAGATCTGTGGCCAACTGGTCAGGCCGGTTCCCCGCCGAAACGACCGGCCAGTCGGTTCGAAACGCCGTCTAAGGGCCCGTTCCAGTCGCGCCTCTAACTGCCTATTTTCTCCTCTAAGTTGTTCCAACTGCAACTGTTACAGAATACGACTGGACCATGTGGGAGCAATTTTGAGGAGGTTAGAGGCGCGACGGGAACAGGCCCTAAGCCTTCAGACGTGCAGCTGCTGACGAGTTTCGGCACATTCCACCTGAACCCTATAGACGCCATACATAGGGTCTGTTCCAGTCGCACTTGTAACCTCCTCAAAGCTGCTCCCACTTGGTCCAGTCGTATTCTTTAACACAGAGCAGTTGCAGTTGGAGCAACTTAGAGGAGAAAAGAGGCGCGACTGGAACAGGCCCATAGCCACAGGCCGCAGACACAGGCCCCAACCGTCAGTCGTATGTCTATGTTGGCCCTCCGCTTGTGTTTGGCGCAAGGCTTCGCCATTTTCCCCGTCCTATTTTCAGCTCCCTATTTCGAGTCATTTGCCTCGCGCCATGGCCCGTCTGCCCGCCTCTGATCCGTCTCTTTACCGTTTGGCGTTTACGGACCATTTATTTTCAGGGAGCAGTACCAACTTATTTTGGGCGGGTGCGTGGATCCATTGCCGCGCGAAAATCTTCACTAGCTCGCCAAATTTAACTCGTGAACCTGTTTGAATCGCCTCGCTAACCGCACATGTACGGGCGTCTCTCACACTAGTCAGCGCCGCCCACTGCGGTCGACAGTCACCCCACTGTATCTGGGCGGTCCCCTCCCGTGTTGCCGCCGCCGCCGCGCCGGCTCGTTTCCTCCCTCGGTCGTCTGCGTCGTCGGCGGGTCCCTCTCCTCTCCCCCCGCGGCACCCCGCCCTGTCGTCTGCCCCTCCCCGCCAGACGGGGTCAGATGTGATCGATTGGACGGGCCCACCAGGAAATGGAGATGCAAATTTGTCGGGAGGTGCGGAAATGAAAATGTTGACTGTCGAGAATGTAGCGTGAAATCAATAGGCGAGCTTTCCGCCTGCCGGAAGTAGAATTCCAAGCGAATGGATCTTTTGTTCGGACAGTTAAGGAACATTTTGTACAAGTGGCAAGTTATAGACACTTTTCATTAAATATTGTCTTGAAGTTATCATGCGTCGGTAATATCTTCTGATCATAGCGTCAAATGTTTGCAACTGCTAAGCTGCGTTGAGATGTGACGCCAGCTGTTTTCGTCAGCCAGGTCACGTGACCTGCTCTTCGTGCGAACGATAAGTCCCTCTGCGCTGAAGAAACAAACATATTTATGCCTTTCGGCTGCACTGGCCGCTGTGAGCACATTCCCAAACCCGTGTGCAGCGCACTTGATTTCACGCCCATCATTGCTGCCCAGGCGACGCCCTTCGCGCGCTTTTTGCCGCCCCAGTGATGTGTATTTTCTTGACCTCTGCAGAGCAAACAAACGTGTTTGAGTTACGGCGTGCCGCCGCGTGAGTGGTTGCACCGTGTTGCTCGTGCACAGCTGCGCTCCGAGCGCGCTCCGAATGAATGGGGGCCCGTTCGTCACCGACCCAGATCCACTGCGCCTCAGCATGTGGCCAACGGTCTGCTCAAGTGCTCAGTGGCTATATGGAGGTGTTTTGAACCTCCGGCGAGGGTGCGGGTGACCTCGACGTGGCCGATGGTGATCTTACGCTGCCGAGCAAGCGAAATTGGTTTTGAGCAGGTGTACCAGAATGCAGAGTATTATACAATTGTAGGGAATTTTCAGCCATATACAGAAATGTGCTTCGATCCCGAAAATAGATCTCGGGATCTGCTCTCTGGGATCATGTTTGTTATGATGGGATCATATTTTTATGCCTTTACAATTTGTTAATGGATCCTCTGGGGTCATAGATCTGTCTTCAACAATGGTCGACGGATCCGCCAGGATTCGAGATCGCAGACACCATTTTCCATGGGGCGGGGGATCCACTCCAATGGTGTCCCAGACCCGCCATTTTACATATATGTATTTTCGGAACCCATATTTTAAGTAATTGTTAGTACTTTTCAATTAGTTTTTAATACAATTAACTTGGGCGTATGTCTTTATATATATTTTGTCAATATATAGTACATACTATAATTATGACATTATTTTAAGTCGGGTCCTATCGGATCCGAGATTGGTTAGGATCAGAGACTAATTTTCATTTTTTTTATCATGGGATCCTGTTGGTTCCAAGATCTGTTGCCAAATTCAATCGAGGGATCCACTGAGATCCAAGAGTCACCGTTGTATTTTGTCGTGGGATCCAGTGGGATCATATATTCAATATTGCGTTTTGTCAAGATATCCTCTGGTATCATATATCTTTTTTTCAGATCCATGCACACGTATGGCCATATATATACAGGCACAGCAACGGGCATCCAGGGTTGGTTGCTGCGAAATTATCTGAAAGCTTTGCTCAAGGATCACTATAAATAAATGACATCACAAATGTAACATGAGTCGCATCTGGTGTTCACACTTTACCATTATGGTGATTATCATGACATGGTCATCTGTTTCTTCCCACCCTCTCAGTGCTGCATCGAGTCTCTGATGGGGTTGACCCGGACCCCTTCACGCCCCACCGACCGCCGTCATCGGTCGTATGCGATTGCCACCAGCTGCTTCACTCCGTCACTCCTGTCACTCCTGTCACTCCTGTCACCCTCGCGGGTGGCTCATCGCGACCAGTCGACACGTGACTCCTCGTGCTGCCGCCCGCTGCGGTCACGTGACTCAGGGTGTCGTCACTGACGACGGTCACGCGACCGGCAGATGATTGCCGCGTCGACGGATGGCTGCCGGGCGTCGGTGTTACTCGATCTCAGTAAGGCGTTTGACTGACGGACGCGCGCGCCGGGACGCGCCGGTTGCTAGGCGACGGCGTCTGTTTTTGGTGTCAGCGCTGCACGCGCCGGCGGCCTGCGTAAATATGCGTCGGCTAGTTCAATGGCGTCTTCCGGCGGCATCCGGCGGCGCGGGTCTCCCAGGGGTGAAGTGTTTCGCCACTACTGTTTGAAGCATGTCGACATTCGTTTACTGGCGGATGGTCAGCGTCGTAATCTCAAAGAACCAAACGGGCCTAATGCAATATTTTAGGCCGATATAATTTGCCCGTTCTCTCGTGCAATTAGCGTCACTAACGTCCGTGCTATTTGGCACATCAGTGAGCTATTGTGTTTTCGATCTGCTGCTGGTGTTCTTCCGCCTCCGGTCTCACATTCCACTGCACCTGTTCCCATTAAGACTGTTTTGTGTGACTTTGTAATGGCCTGCTGTCTGCTCTCCACCCCATTGCACCTGGTAAGCACCAGCACGTCCGTCACACGGCTTTTTATAGCATTGTGCTCCTGCAAACCGGCCAGTTATCTCTCTGCAGGTGAAACGGAGCCGCCAAAACAGGCGAAAGAAAGTTTCGACTCGTGTCACGGGCTCGTTGCGAAAACTGGACCGCCTCGAGTGTTTGTGTTGATGGGGTTGAGCAACACGTCTCCTCAGTAGAGTTCTCGGCACCGAGACACGCAGCACGGAGCTCTCTTCTTGGGAGGTCTGCGACGTGGCACCTTGGAAAATGCCTTCTGCAGATGTAGATTTTACGACGGCCTCCCAATGTCCATGCTGACTGTGAAGGGCTTGGAAGGGGGGGGGGCTGGAAGGGGGGGTAATTTATCACGAAACGCCGCGCTGCAGTCCGTCTCACGCTGCGTCCTCCGCCGGCCGTGAGACGGACTCATCAGAGTCATCGGACTCATCAGAGTCGTATCGAGTCAGCAGGTCTTCTCCGGCCCATATCGAGTCTCCTGAGTCGTGTCGAGTCTCCCTGTTATAGCGATTCGGTGAGTCATATCGAGCTCAATGAGAGTCAGTGAGTCATATCGAGTCAGTGAGTCACATCGAGTCAGTGAGTTACATCCGAGTGTCAGTGAGTCATATCGAGTCAGTGAGTTATTCCGAGTGTCCGAGTCATATCAAGTCAGTGAGTCTATCGAGTCAGTGAGTCTATCGAGTCTCCGAGTCATATCGATTCCGTGAGTCATATCGTGCCGGCGAGGCGGCTCCAGACATCCGCGTCCTGTGCTGTACCGGCCAGGTGGAGCACAGGACGCTTCTTCTAGTGAAGCCACAGACGGGGCAGACGTCCTGACTCCCTGGCCTGACGTTGCAAGCACGGCTGATTACTCGCAAGGGTGAATGTTTCAGTGAAATCACTGAAAGTAATCCCTCTGACACCACTAGTCTAGGCGTGGGTACTCCTACCCCTGCACCAGCAGGTGTTGTGAGTTGTGACTAGTTCTCAGCAGCACCGCGTTTATGGTTCGTAGCTATGGCTAAAACGCTGCACATTGATTCACCCTTGATTTCCCTTGGGCCGCCATACCCCGGCTGCTATCACAATCTACTAAGCACGTTGTACTTCACCTTTCCCATACAATTTTCATGAATGACTACAGCTTCATCGGAAGCGTTTTATTCTGATGAACTAATGTTTCAGAATGTTGAACACTATTAAATAGCTATGACAAATGGCGCCTTTTGAGTTTCTGTCAGTTCTATTTATGATAGACTACCGTCATCAAGTCGACACATCTGGGAGCGTGTTAGCCATTACCAAGTGGCCACATGTGTCGTGCCCTGTGTTGAACAAACCGGTCGGGCCGACGCCAGCCTTCGGTGTCCGGCTGCCGGATTCAGGGCGGCCTTTTGTGGCGTGGCATGCTCCTCCTCCCAGCCGAGGGGTGTTCTCAATGCACGTGCTATCAGGTGGGCATGGGTCTGTCACGGAGTAGTCTGACAGGGCCGTCAGGGGTAAAACTGTCAGGGGTTGCCGGTTGGCTTGGTAGAGGTCAGTCTGGTGGGGGTCAGCCTGGCAGTGGCCAGTCTGCCGCTATGTCAGTCCGGCACTGGTCGGTGTGGGGGGGGAGGCTGGAGACGTCAGGGGTCAGTTGACCTGGCTGACGGAGCGGCGCGGCCAGCCGGCCGGCCGGACGCACCACGCAGCTGGCCGGGTGTCTGTCTGACTGATGGCCGTCTGTGGATGACGTGGGAGGGGTGAGGGAGAGTGAGAGGGGGAGAGGGAGAGTGAGAGGGGGAGAGGGAGAGGGAGAGGGAGAGGAGATGGGGGGAGGGAAGGGAGCCGAGTGAATGCGCGGACACAGAGTCCCGTCGCGATCGATCGCTGGCGTGCCGGCCGCCGCGGCAATATCCCGACGCCGCGTCCCGCTCCCGAGGCAGCCGGCTGCGAGGGCGTTGTCATGGCGACCAGAGCACGTGACAGTCGGTATGGACAGCGAACTGCGTGGTACTGAGGTGAAGGGGACTGAGCCGGCAATGCCATGGTGACTGGCGCCGGGCGCGTGCAGAAATGTTGGCCGCCTGTCCACAAAATGGCCATGGAGCGTTCAATAAGATAGTCACATAAATTTGAATGCAACATCAACATTGCAGTGTCGTTGTCATGCGCATGGCTAAGAACACCGTTTCGTTCTGCCGCTGCGTAGCTTACAGCCTTCACAGTACACCTAAGCCAGACAGCTTCGGACTAAGGCGGTGGCTATCACCGGTCCGTAGTTCCTTACAGGCCGGCCAAATGGCTCCCCCGGGACGGAACAGCACCTGTCCCATTGTTCTACACCGCGGAGTATACGCTCCATGACACTGCTATTGTGAGTCAGTGTGGGCGTAGATCTCCTGGACTGGACGGCAGCCCCAGTCCGCTACAAGCTGACAGCTGGCCTGCTACACGTTGTACCCAAGGGAGCCTCTGTCCTGACTGAGCTGACGCGGCCTGCTGGGGGCTGCTGGGGGCTGATGGGGCCTGCTGGTGGCCTGCTGCGGCCTGCTGGGGGCTGATGAGGCCTGCTGGGTCCTGATGGAGCCTGCTGGGGCCTGACACGGCCTGCTGGTGGCCTGCTGGGGCCTGCTGGTGGCCTGCTGGAGCCTGCTGGTGGCCTGCTGGTGGCCTGCTGGTGGCCTGCTGGTGGCCTGCTGGTGGCCTGCTGCGCCCTGCTGGGGGCTGATGAGGCCTGCTGCGGCCTGCAATCCCCCAGCAGGCCCCAACAGGCCTGCTGGGCCTGCTAGGCTGCTGTAGATGGAGATAAAGCCGCCTCGGACGGTGATAGACTCTGGCTGCGGAGCGGTGCCGCCCACAGGCCGGAAGCCGTGATGCAGTGGTGACATCAGATGTACGGCGTCGTCCAGTGGTGTTAGAGCTGACTGTCCATCCTGCTCTGCTGCAGATCTGTCTGACCTGTGTGTTTGAGACCCGCGGGTGACCTGTGTGGCCTGCTGTGTCGAGGAGCGCAGCAGTTATGGTGGGTACAGAAACCAGGTGTGGAAGTGATGACCTCCTGGTATAAACAGCGCCATATCCGCCATGTCCTCCTGTTGAACTGCGTGCTGGTGAAGTTGTCGTTTGATGAGCGGACGTCGACATCTTGACTGGGACAGAGAGTCAATCGGCAGGCAGTGACGGATGGCCGACCAGCCGGGCCGCCGTGTCGCAGTATCGCGGTTTTCGTCAGTGTCTGGTCGGCCCACTCAGTCGTCACATCTCTGTTCAATCAGCTGCGCCCCGCCGTGCAGTATGCCGTGCACGTGCAGCCATGCTGCACGCGGATCACTAATCTGAGGCTGTGTAAGCTGGGCGTCTCCGACCAATCAGGGCAGCCGGTGTATCGGACCAATCAGGGCCGCTGTTGTGTCGGCACGCCAGGGGGCGACGCCAGGCCAGCCGTCATACTGAGCCGCGTGCTGAGCAGGGCGCCCTCCAGTTGAGCCGTCATATACAGAGCCGCACCCCAGCCGGTCACGTGACCTGCTGAAGCAGGGCGCCCTCCAGTTCAGCCGTCATATACAGAGCTGCACCCCAGCCGCACGTGACCTGCCTGGCTGACACGCCTCCAGTTGAGCCGTCATATACAGAGCTGCACCCCAGCCGGTCACGTGACCTGCTGAGCCCCCCAGTTCAGCGGCTCTCCTCAGTGGCGCTGCAGTGATGTGGCCGCCGTCCTGCGCTGTCGCTCTCTGCCGGATTACAGCGCGGTAGCTGGCTGTCTGCTCACCACTCTGTGTCTGAGTGACCGGCGACTGCTGGCGCCGCGTGCGCCGCGGTCCTGCAGAGCCTGCTGTACTGTACAGAGCGCCCGGCTCAGTGGTGCCCCCTGATGGCCGGCCCGACTCTGGCTGTTACACAGATGGTGACGCAGGTCAGGACCGTCAGGTCAGTGGTGCCCCCTGATGGCCGGCCTGACTCTGGCTGTCACAGAGATGGTGCCGCAGTCAGGACCTTCAGGTCAGTGGTGCCCCCTGATTGCCGGCCCCGAATCTGGCTGTCACAGAGATGGTGACGCAAGGTCAGGACCGTCAGGTCGGTGGGCCCTCTATGGCCGGCCTGCCTCGGCTGTCATGGTGACTCAGGTCAGGACCGTCAGCTTCAAGTGGTGCCCCCCTGATGCCGGGCCCGACTCGGCTGCATGGTGACTCAGGTAGGACCCGTCAGGTCATGTGCCCCTGATGGCCGGCCCGACCTCTGGCTGCCATGGTGACTCAGGTCAGGACCGTCAGGTCAGTGGTGCCCCTGATGGCCGGCCTGACTCTGGCTGTCATGGTGACTCAGGTCAGGACCGTCAGCTCAGTGGGCCCCTGATGGCCGCCGACTCTGGGCTGCATGGGTGACTCAGGTCAGGACCGTCAGGTAGTGGTGGCCTGAATGGCCGGCCCGATCTGCGCCATGGTGAACTCAGGTCAGGACCGTCAGCTCAGTGGTGCCTGATTCGGCCCGACCCTGGCTGCCATGGTGACTCAGGTCAGACCGTCAGGTTCATGGTGCCCCCTGATGCCGGCCCGACTCTGCTGCCATGGTGACTCAGGTCAGGACCGTCAGGTCAGTGGTGCCCCCTGATGGCCGGCCCGACTCTGGCTGTCACAGAGATGGTGACGCAGGTCAGGACCGTCAGGTCAGTGGTAGTGCGATCGCTGTAACTTCGCTGCTGAAGCTGAGTTATGGCGCTGTTAATACCCGATCATATCTGGCCGGTGTCGAAGCATCGACATCCCATGTGTATTGCTACTCACACGCAATGTGATGCATACGGAGCAATGTGTGCTAGTTGTTGTAAAGCATGGGTCCAAACTGAAGCGATGGTCTTCAGGGCTTCTCAAGCTAGATTTTCCTCTCGTCTTTTTCAGCTTCTGTTTCCGGTGTGGGCGTGGGTCGCGTGTGTTTATTTGTAACGCACCACCTGGTATGTGCTGTGTAAACTGAACTGACGCGGCCGCCGGCAGGTGGCAGGTCACTCACCTCAGCTGTCGTCTAACGGCATTAGTTATTTACGCAGCGCTATTTTTCGATGTACGGATTTAATTAAATCGCCTCCGCGTTTGTCAACCTAAATCATGCGTAATTGCTTAGTGGAACACGATGTTTGAGATGCCGCGAAGTCAATTTGTTCGCCAAATATTATTCCAGGCCTCGGGTCTCACCCTGGCGGTGTTTATTTTTCATGCAAACTGGCATCGGAGGCACGCGGAAAACGCGTCAGCTTGACGTCTTCGTTAGCTGATTTTGACACGTAACGTTAATTACCCACACACGCGAAACAGGCCAAACGTTTGCTCAGTCTGGCTGGTTATATAGGGCCTTAGTCTGGCTCAGTCTGTGCCGCTGGTGGTAAAGGTGCTCGTATTTGGCCTAAACGGCGATGTCACAAGCCGAGCCAGTTAGTTGCAGGCGCTCCCGCGTCGGCAGTTTTCGTTTGATGTAAACGAAAACTTAACCGTCAACCGGGCTGTGTCTTCATCAGTTTGACGGATAAATTTCCGACATGGTATTAGATGCTTTCAGCGAATTGAGTTGAAAGCCCTGCGCTGTGTGGGTTTGGTACATTAGCTCGTTTTCCGTCCTGAAACATGGATGGCACTGTCGGGATTTGTTGACAGATAGCTGGATGCGTCGCTGCGACATCGCTGCATGCAGTCAATGCCATATAGAGACGGTGTTTATCAATAGTCTTGATACTAAATAATGGGCGCCATATAACTACTTTGTTGCGGCGCCATAAAGCCCCAAGCATCATCATTGATACTAAATATATTGAGCGATTGATTATTTAAAAGCGAAATAACATTGACCCATTTTGCAAGCTTCGTGCAGGGGCTCCGCCATAGGGGGGCAGGGGGACGTGTCCCCCAAATGTTTTTGTCTTTTAACATTACGCCTATGGGTGTTGCATGGAAAGAATCGACTTCAGAATGCTTCTGTCCCCCCCAAAAAAAAACTTTCGGGAGATGGCGGAGCGCTTGGCTTCGTAAGTCTGTCGTCAAAAATCACCTCTTCATGCTTTTTCCGATTAATACAAAATCTGTCCCAAACCCAATGGTCATCTGGATGCATATTACTTTTCCTAAGACAATGTTGCGCATCAGGAGATAAATGGTACTTGTGTGAGACGCAGCTTTTTGTGGATGTGCGAAACGTAATTCCCACAGTATCTTTCCTGTCGCGATCTGTGCCGTGGATCGTCATCTCGCGCCATCCGTCCTTTATTGTCTCGCCATCTCACGCTGCCTCCGTCTTAACGGCCCCGGCATCATCCAACTCGCCTTATCGTCGTAACAATCCGCCCTATCGCCGTAACAGTCTGTCGTAAATTAACCGTATCCGCCCGCGATTGTACGCCAACCCTCGCCGGCGTAAAATCCGAGACACGGTAGCGTGAACTCCGTAACACGGTGGCGTGAACTCCGAAGCACGGTGGCGTGAACTCCGAAACACGGCGGCGTGAACGCCGAAACACGGCGGCGTGAACTCCGAAACACGGCGGCGTGAACGCCGAAACACGGTGGCGTGAACGCCGAAACACGGCGGCATGAACTCCGAAACACGGCGGCGTGAACTCCGAAACACGGCCGGAAAGATAGCGGGAGCCGGCCATTCGGGGGTCTGTGATGCGGACTGACGATATGCTGCCTCGGTAGCGTCACTGTTAAATGAGCGTACAGTTTTGTTCTGTACATCTTGTATCGTTGTGTTTGTATAGAGATGGGATTCAGATTCAGATTATTTATCCATTACAAATCCATTGAGCATGGGTTTTCATTGTCACGCAGTCGCACACACACTCACACACACGTCAAGGGGCACGAAACAGGGCGAGGTTCCAAAACCGCATTCATCACTCGGCGCAGACCACGGCCTACTCATCACCATACTGGTCTCTGATAAGGTATCTCCATTCTCCTCAGTTGGAGCCTAAAGTTTCGCGTGTTGACGTCGAACGGGAGATTTATACATTAAGATTGGTTTAGCATAGCGACGACAAAACCAGTGTCAATTTCATTACACACAACGACCAAATTAATTTATCCGTGAACTAGCATTGCTACATGTATCAACTACGATGCCTTCTTAGCTCTTTCACAAGTCTTCTAAGTGACTGCATTTTCTGAACCCAACATTTCAATACATCCGCCTGCAGCGGACTTTCCACCGCTCCCACGTCACCCACTAGCTCAATATCCGAGCTGTCCAGATGGCAGCATGCCACCGCGGGCGCTGAATATCCGGCAGCATCGACTGCCGTACATGACGCCTGCATTGACGCTCAGATCACATGGTGGACCCCGTGACGCGACCTCCTATCGCATGCCACGTGACTTCCTGCCACCCACGCGACCTATTCCTGTCGATCTGGTGACGAACGTCACGCTCTGTCACCGCGTGACGGCTGTCATCGTGACGCCGTCCGTCCACCGTGACGGCTGTCGCTCTGCGGCGTGTACCGGCTCGCTGTGCGGAGTTTCACGGCAATGCACTTGACATCGATGCATGTCATGTCCCGGTCTCTGAGCCTGAGAAGTCCGACGAGTCGCGTCAGGAGTCGGGAAGAACTGCAGACGCGCCATGCTGATGGATGGCGTGGTCTCGTGACCGGCGCCGTCGCGTCGATGCTCGACAAGGCGCAGTCAGATCTCGGGTCGAGTTTCAGACACATTCCGAGTGACGTCATGCTATGTCGACCAGCGTCGCACGTCGCCAGGATATGGTCGAGATACGCGACACCAGTGTTAGAGCCGGGACTGCTCCCTCCTGGGCGGCGTGGTGTCATGTCCAATCCACTGTCCAATCCACACTGTCCAATTCCACTCTGTCCAATCACTCTGTCCAATCACAACTGTTCCAGTACACAAATGTCCAATACACCTGTCCAATCACACTGTGTATCCAACACTGTCCAGTCCACTGTCAATCCACACTGTCTAATCCACCTGTCCATCCACTGTACATCCACTGTCCAATCCGCCGCTGTCCCAATCCACACTTCTAATCACACTGTCAGCTCGACAGTTGGGTCTTGGACGCGCTCCGGTCCTGGGTGGCCTCGTCCCCTCTGGGCTGACCCAGTGCAGTCGGCTCCCTATGCCGCGCGGCTTCGTTTTCCTACACGCCTGAGTGTGTTGTATTAATGGCGTCAGCTGCCCTGTGTCATGGGCTGGAGTGGGCTGGAGTGCGGCTGCCCCGTGTGGGCTGGAGTGCGGGTGTCGGCGGGGCGTCTGTTTTCTTGTGTGGCCTGACGGTGTGCGGGGAGTGATATTTTGCGTGCTGGAGACAAGTTGATAGGATGGTGGGTTGGTGTTGTTTTAGCGCGTCGGTTCATGGCGAGCCGATGTGTCAGCCTGTGGGGTGAAAAAGCGATAACACTCCCACCAATGGCCTCCGCATCCATCACACAGCCTTCGAAAACGTCTGCGCCGTGTCATGGCAAATGTGTTGTTTTTGTCGTGAATAAATTTAATTGCATTAATATTATATTTTGTTTTGAATCAATAGCAAAATTTGCCCGTTAGTTATACGTGATTCTCCCGTTTTCGGATGTGGGTACTGGATTCCATTTGGTACACGTCACGTACTCGCACTGCCCGCATGTGCTACTGCCTGCTGGGCTATGAGTCCGAGTCCGAGAAAGACGTGCCCCACCGTTAATGTCACCCAGGGCGGCCTCCGCAGCATTGTGACGTCTGCAGGCCGTCCGTCTGTGTGTCTGTGTGTGCTGTCTGTGTGTGGCCGCGGTCGGAACGTGTGAAGTCTGCGTTTCGTATAAACATACCGCCTGGCTGTCTGTCAGGCAGTGCATTTTGCTGCCTAAAGCGCTGCCCAGTTTGCGCTCCCGTGTTAATAGAATTGGATGGGATCAATGTCGTCAATAACCTTTAATCGAATCAATGTGGATTGATTGGTTCCACGCTCTTGCTCTTATTAAATATTTGGACAGCCCTGGAACCTGCAAACTTCGCTAAATTATTAACCCCTCCTATATGTGCTGTTTTCAAGAGCACGAATTTCTACGTGTCGATATCGTGGTGCCATTTCGCTTCGTCATGTCCACCTTCAGGAGCCACCAGAGCGCCAGACATGCCGCGGCGTTTTCGTGGTTATATTCCCCTGGAGAGCCTTCGAAGGAGCTGAAGTGCTGCGGGGAGCGGTGGTCGATCAGCCCACATACCATCGATATGGCTAACAAGCTCCTCCGGGAGTCAGTCCACCACAGACAGAGTGAGACGGCCCCGCGGGACGGTGGTGGGAGGGGAGGGGGCAGAGGAGGGGGTAGAGGAGAGGGCAGAGGCGAGGGAGGAGGAGGGGGCAGAGGAGGGGGCAGAGGAGGGGGCAGAGGAGGGGGCAGAGGAGGGGGCAGAGGAGGGGGTAGATGAGGGGGCAGAGGCGGGGGGTAGAGGAGGGGACAGAGGAGGGGGTAGATGAGGGGGTAGATGAGGGGATAGATGAGGGGGCAGAGGCGGGGGTAGATGAGGGGGTAGATGAGGGGGCAGAGGCGGGGGAGGAGGAGGGGGCAGAGGCGGGGGGACAATATCTCTGGCGGACGTAGCGGTCTACCGTCTGCAGCATGTGATGGTGATGTCAGAATGACGTCTCGGAGGGGTGTTACGTCAGTGGCCACCACCGGACGACGCTACTGTGCGTTCCCGTTCTTCTTCAGACGAGGACTTCAGGATCGCCGAGCCGTCGTAATTTAACTAGCGTCGCTGGGAAGCATCGTCTTCGTGAAGCAGCACTCAGCTAGTCAAGCTTTGTCCATATTTTTTATATTCCCATGGTGTTGGGTGCCGCGCCCATAGTAACGGCGTTTGTTCCCTTTACGGATTTAGCCATGTTTTCTCTGGCGGGGTGTTGTTTATGATGTTTTTTTGCCGAGGTTTCAGCGTGTTGGTTCTCTCGGTCCCTGGTGTCGGTGCGGCTGTTTGGTCAGGTGGTGTGTCTCTGAGGTATTGAGAGCCGGGAGAGCTAGAGAGCCCCTCGGCGCTGAGAGCTCTTAACCTTCACATAAGTGCCCTTGGCTCTGCCGCTCCGATAGTGATGAGCTGTGGCACCGTCGAATTTCACTTTCTGACAGGGGAGCGACGTGCAGAAGCGCCACGAGAAAGGATCACATCATTTCACATTTCCGATGTTTGTTTCCATGGAGCTCAGACGTGAAGTGCATATCGACTGTTGTTGACGGACGCCTTCCGTGCTGCAGTCACGTGGTACACAAAGCTTCATATCCAACCTATCACATACACAACGCAACCAAACAGGAACACAGAACAGCAGCGGCAAAACATCAACAATGATGGATATGAACATCGTGCATAATGTCAACAAACCCGGAAATTGTCCCGTGCTGTCGGGGCGTAACCTCCCCTCCCCCGACGCCATGTCATGTGTTTCCTTTACCGCGGAACAGGATTATTGTTGTGCCGTTCTCTCGGCTCTTACGTCATTTATAGGCGTCAGCTTACATACGTTCGATGTTTATCTTCCGCAATCTGCACTGGACTGTCGATGTAGGCGTCTGGACCATATGACCTCTGGACTATATGACCATAGCAAACATATGACCTCTCCAGCACAGACGGTAGCTGGTCGCTGTCTGTAGTCTGTCTGTGCCCCGTCTCGCGGCCTCAAGGTCGGCTTCATAGGACTCGGGCTTGCGTGCGGCGGCCGTGAAGGACGCCTCACACTGCTGTTTACGTTATTGTCACGCCGACTGGCGAGCGATGTGACACACGTCACAGGAAGTGTCAATCGACGCCGACGGAGAGGGGCAGTGCACCTCCCCCGAACCAGGTCCTGACGTCCTTCAGATCACATGCCGTTCTCGTTCCTCGCCGAGTGCTGAGTTTGCTGCATAGAAGCCGTCTGTCGTACTCGTGCCAAAGTCTGTCCGTCAGAAGCCGTCTGTCGTACTCGTGGGGGGCCAAAGGGGCCATGCCCCCCCCAAACCACCCAAAATCGGCGCAAATTTGACACATTTCCTGAGTTTGTCGTAAAACTAAGCAACTTTTACTAGAGAAAGTTTTGGTTTTAAATCAGTTATTGATGCATAAGCAAGCGAAATCCGATGAGTTTTTCAGAATATGCGATAATTTTTGGGATTTGGCCCCCCCCCCAAACTGTCAAAATCACACTTTCTGGATCCGCCAGTGCTCGTGCCATGCCCTGTCCTGTCGAAGTGTGTGCATGATGGTGTTCTTCGTTCTGTCAGTGTGTTTGCTTTTGAATGTTGTTTTGTGTCTGTGGAAAACGAGTTCATGTCGTGATTGACACGGAATGTCTTGCAGTCGATGACATTGCACTACCAGGCCGATGTGCAACATTTCAATATTGCTTATATTGGCGCTGCTATTGTTTCCTGTCAGATAACTTTAGACAGACATCATCGTGACATGTGTTTATACATTTATCCTTTGTACGCTTCCGGTGGCCTGTACGATGCTGAAGGGTGCCGAATAAGAAGTCCTCCCCTGTCCCCACTGCATGGACTCGTCAGAAGACACTGACGTCCTCCCCTCTGCTCCTTCAGGATGGACTCGTCTGACGCGCAGGCGGCCGTGGACGGCATCTTCGGCGTCGGCCGCGCTCAGGTGGTGGACGTTCAGACCAGCACGGTCGTGCGCGAGGAGGAGGTGATCTTCATCAACGGCGTGCAGGTGAAGCTGCTCGGAGACGAGGGCGCCGCCATCCGGCACGCGCTCACCACCGGCACCGTCCCGAACCCGAGCGTGCTCAGCCAGCTGCTGGTCCGCAACGGCATCCTCAACTTCCGGCCGGCCGCCTTCCAGTCGGCCACCGTCGAGACGGCGCTCGACGTCAACACGAGCGTCACCACGGCCGACATGCTGACGGTGCGCCAGAACGGCCGCACGGTCGACCGGCGCGGTCAGCAGTCGCGCCAGGAGTGCCGCCACGCGGCCGGCTCTGTCGACGTGCTGCGCGGCCGCGTGGCGCGGCTGGCCGTGGCGCCGGGGGAGCAGGGTGACACCGCCGCGCCGGCGGTGTCGTGCGCGGCGTGTCGTGTGCCGCCGCCACACGGGCCGCCGCCGCCGCTGTATGGTAGGGCACAGAAGGAGGGCGCGGCGGGAGCGGCGGCCAACGACTCGGGGTACATCAACGGCGACTCGGAAGGCAGCTCGTGCGGCGACGGAGGAGCCAGTGTGACGGGCTCGTTCTGTGCTGATCACAAAGTAAGTCTGGAGTGAGTGAGATGGCGGCAGAGATAGCGGAGTGGGTAGCTGGACGAACGGTAAGCGTAGTTTTCTGGAGGATCGAACCAGATGACGTCAGGGTAGATCTGATCAGAGCAAAGCAGAGAAGATCGGACGTACCTGCAGCAGGTTCATAGCTGGGTGACTTTTCACAGTTGCACGTCATACGAGGCGAACACTACGGAGGACACTATACGCGAACACTACGGAGGACACTATACGCGAACACTACAAGCCACAACGAAGCACACTGAACAGACTGAAAACCCTCTCCACTCAGCTTGCAACCAGCGTACCTCGACACTGTTTCAAACGGCGCCAGTGTAAATCCCAGCAGTCGTTCCTCAATCCTCCCTGATCCATTTACCCGATTAGCATTTTCCGATCTGTTCGTTTATAGCCTCTGCCCGGTGCTCCCGTGTCCTGGTCCTTTTCACCCCGACAGCGGCTGTCTGCAGCTCTGGGTCCCAGAAAAGCAACTATGAGGCTGTTCTTATAAAAAATCAAGACAGCGGCTCGATTTTTTTTTATTGCCTCAGGACTGGAAACTATGTTTGGGCATCATGTAGGATACATACATAGTATATGGTATTGCTGCTGCAAATCTGAGGCCCTATTTCGACGCTAAACATCTCCTGCGCCGGGTTCTGAGCACGTTCTTTAAAAAAATCGAGCCAGCGGCTCGATTATTTATTTGAACGTCCTCTGGTCTGATGAAATACGCCGCCACACCGCCGACCGCTCAGCCGGCTGAAATTCCGCGTCACGTCTGCTGGAGCCACGTGACGGTATCATGACGCAGCCTCGCGCTCAGGTGACGCGGGGTAGGTACTGCTGTCAGCGCAGCGGTCTGTAGGTCTGTAGGCTGATGGTGACTCAGAGGACTACAGGAGCATCGGGGCCGCACGCTCAAATCGATGGTGTGATATGACACCTCTGTACGGGAAAACGGGTGCTGCTTCAATTGTTCAAAACTGAGCCCTGGGCTCGGGTTACTTGAGCTGGAGCTCGACATTTGAGAACTAGCTTCATCCCTGGCACGAGTTACCGGACGTCACAATACGTGCCTACCTGTCACGACCCTCCTTCTTCACCGGATACGGTTCGTTTCCGCCGGATATGGGGTCCTCTTCCGTCGCTCGTGTGACCGTCACCTGTCGCCGGAGCGGCCCCGTCTGGTACCTGGTGGTACCTTTATACAGGTGGTACCTTTATATCGGTCACTCTCAGCTCCCGTGTACCGGTAACGGGCACTGCCCCTCACCTCCGTACTTTCGGAAGGTGGCGACTAGAGGTGGCCAAAGTTGATATTTTGTGGACCCAGACCCGACCCGGTCCCAAATGATGAAAAATGGACCCAGTTATATCCGGTGCAAGACGAGCTTGGACCCAGCGGACCCAACTAGCAAAATGCTGTCTCGCAACTAATATGGATAAATCTGCACATTACAGTTAGTGCTAGTAAACTAACTCTATTAGGGGCAAATACATACAGTTTAGGTTGGCAACAGGTCACAGGAACCAGCGCATCAGTGTTCCGACTTGCGTTGGAAAACCAGCGAATGAGATTCATAAGTTGGACCCAGTCTGTTACCCGGTCTCATTGGCGGGACCCCAGTCTGGGACCAACTGGGTCCAGACTGGGTCTGGAGACCGGGTCCTCGGGTCCACGTTTTGCCATCTCTAGTGGCGACACTCTCTCCTCTTCCTCTCTGCCTTTCCGCACCAGCTGTAACCGCCGACCGACTGTAACCAGCTGTAACCAGCTGTAACCAGCTGTAACCAGCTGTAACCAGCTGTAACCGCCGACCGCGTCTCGTCAGACAGAGACGCACAATGACTCCAACTTTGGACACGCTTACGGGAACTCTGCATTGCATCATGTATGCTTAGAAACGATTCATGGAAGGTATTTATTTAGTAAACTATTGCAAGACCGCATGTCCGATGGCCTTCGATAGGTAAAGGCTTATGGGCCTTTTTGTCTCTCTTAAGACATGCATTCAAAGTTTCCACAGTCTTCAAGCAAGGTATTGTCGATCGCTCTATTTCTGCGGATGGACATAGTAGCTATGCATGACCTCTTGGCAAAGGCATCACCGTGGGAGCACTCGTCCCCAACATTTTTTAATTTTTACATTACGCCTATGGAGTTGGCCGTTGCATGGAGAGCATCGACTTCAAAATGGCTCCCCCTACTTTCAGAAGGTGGCGACACTCTTGCCTCTTTGAATCCTCTCGGTGCCGTCGGCACCGATAGTGATGTCATTTTCCCCAAATTTCCTGACCAAAACCAATCCAATAACAAACAGGAGGCACTTCGGTTGAGCAAATGTTGACCGATTTTGGTTGAGGCAAAAAATGTCCAAGATTTGACCGATATTCAAATAGTAAATTATGTATACACAGTGGCAAAAATAGCTTTGTTTACATCATAATTCATAAAGCGGCACATGTACAGTTTCCAAAAAGACATTATAGTTGTGCAAAAGGAGCTAAACACATTTGCAAAGCAAAATAGTGGATGCCGCAAGCAAGGCCAAATAAATTTACATTAGTTGTTTGAATTTCGAGCAAATTGTGCATACATTTGCTGGATAGAAATAAGAATGCGTAAAATGTGGCATCAAGTGAATTGTATAAGATAAAGCTGACCAAAAATTGTCCAAAAACGTATAAGCCTGACCAACCGTTTACCAAATCGGTCACGCAATTTTTTCGGTAACAAAAATTTTAGTAACCGATTGACACCACTATCCGGTGCTCCTGGACGTGGGCGGCGGTCTGATGAGATGTCCTTCCGGTGGCCCCGCCGGCGCCGCGTTGGCGGTTTGTTGATCTCCGCCTGCTGCGGGGTCAGTTTGCATCACCCAGAGGATATCGGGTGCCCCGTCTGTCTGATGCGCAGAGCGTGACTCGCGGAGGTGTTGCCCAGAGGTCAACTGTCGAGGTCAAACGGTGGGTGGTAATAATGGGTTTGGTAATTATGGTGCATGAACCTTAATCTAGGCAAGTATGAGCACCAGTCGTGGAAAGCAGAAAGTGAGATTATAGTAACACTCTCTCAACTGGTTTCACTGGTGATCAGAGATCGCACGAGTAAACGTTCATATCTCGACGACTGATCTTGGTACCTTACTACCCGTGATTTACGCTGGTGGAAAATATATGTCTTTGCAACATATATGCCCAGAAATGAATTCGCGCCAAAGCTGTTGTCACTTTATGACTGTGTGTATCAGACATTTTCCCGCTGGCGTGAGCTACGAACTCTCTCATCTCTGTGCTATTATTTTCTTTTCCGGAGCTTTAACGTCATTTTTTTTGCGCCGTTCCTGGAACAACTCCCCGTTGACATTAAGCATTTTCCTTGATCTCAGCACTCGTCGAGGCACCCCTAGCACAGCTGGAGTCCGTGTGAAGATTGAGTTGGTATTTTCGTTTTAGATTATAAAAAACATCAACACTAATCCGGGATATTGAGTCGGTTGCAGATGTGCTCAATAAGAAGTTTTTCTGTACGAGAGCCAAAAAGCTCGACAACCACGGAAGGATATTGGGCGCTTACGGAATTTAAATAAACTTGGCCAAGTTACATGCGACTCTAGTTCAGCTGTGTTATCTGCTACATTCTGGGTGTTAGTTGTGTGTGTTTTTTCTGCGCTTTCATTATTATTTTTTCTGCGCATAGTCAGATCTTTGTGCTCCGAAGCGACAGCCGCATAACCTTGGTAGGTCAATTTGTTCCGACCCTGGAGGTACTTTCACTTCAATGGCCGGAACCAGCGAATGGTCACGGCTGAAAATTATCTGACTTAAGAGCGCACTCTCTTAAGCGCTAATTAATCGGATAGTGACACGCACAACCCTAGCCCTCTCGACGTTAATTCTAACTCGCAAATTAATTCAGTTGCTCGTCTGGTCCAATGACTTGTCGCCAGTGCGCCCTTTGACCCTGTCTCCTCGCGAGGGTTGGGCGTGTCTAGGATGCTGTTACTACATTGGTGCTTTAGAGACCGGGAGCTCCTCGGAGCTGCTCGTGCCGCCCACAGTACGGTGACTAGCCACGTCTGACCTAGCGGGGCGCTTTCTTCGAACTAAAGCTTTGCCGCGAGGATACAGGTGTCCGTCCATCGGCGCTGGTTGAGAGCTCTTACGCCCTCTTACTCATTTAGTAAGCAAGCCTGGATCAGGTACTTAGGCTGGGCGACTCAGCCGGTGCAGCACGTGGGCACGAGAATGATCGACTACTCCCGTACAGAGAGCCACTCGGAAAGATGGTGCCTTCGTGGCCTGTCTCCTTTTGGGTGACTATCATTTACTTGTGGCTACACGTTCTGGATGTTAAGGCCTGGCTTATCCGGGAGCAATAGCCTCGCGTGCGAGCGCGCGAATGGGCCAACTGATGTAGGGCGCATGATCCTCTCTGATCTTCTGCGCCTCGGAAAAACTCGGGGGGCTAACTCTCTGAATTCGCACATTTCGTACTGCTATGGGGGCCAGTTCTCCTCAAAACACTGGCCGGCTGTGTATCCATCTCCTGTGGTATTTCGATGTGGATAGTTATCCCGTCCTCCAGTACTCGACCGCCTGAGAGTGGTGCAAAGTCGCCTAGAGCGCACAGAACGCCCACCATTTCCTAGGTACCGCGTGCTTGATCCGATCCCTCCATGGTGCCCGCCATTGAAGTGGCTCTCCGCTACTATCCTGTGCAGGCGGATTCGTATCGTCACTCTTTTCGGAGAGGCGCGGGCCACTCCTCAAAATCACAGTTTCTCCCAGATCTTACACCGACCAGCTAACTGTCCTAGATTGGGGTGCCCGTCCCTGGTGCATGGTCCTTGAGAATGGAGATTGATAATCGATTTAAGTTAGCACTTTGGGGCCGGCGCCACGAGTCATTCAGAAATTGGGACCATTCCTTGATTCCCATCTCCATTCAGATTGCCTCCTCAGGATTTAGGCGAGAAGATCGACTGCCTCTCTTTTGGTCCCCGCCGACCAGAGAATGCCATCTGCTTCAGGCCATTCTCGTTTCCTCTCCTTTCTTCCTAGAGTGTAACCCGCCGGGGATAACTTGTTTCTTGTCCGGCCCTTCGCGAGCGGTGATCCGACCCTCTGCTAGTACCGCACTTACCAGCGGTATGTGGGCGTTTATCTTCCGTCTGTTGTCGCCTTTTGTTCTCCATTCTGCCGTCCGGTCGCTTGGCGCGAGCTCTAATAGCACCACGCGCGCCCCTAGCATGGGGGGCTGCGCTTCTCCTCTCGGCGCGGCAGGGTGGCCGTTTCCACGTGGTGCGGCACCTTTATTCCGGAGGAATACCCGACGCCACTTTTTTACATGCTATCGCCGCCGGGCGTCGCGGCGTCCGTAACATAGTGCTGGCGTCCTGCCCGTCTGGAGGGCCGTAAACTTCTGCGGCCGATTTTAACGGGATCTGATGGGCGGCACTTTGGCGTCATGGTCCGCCTTGAGGGCAATTTAGGCCGGTCTCTCGTAGGGTTGGAAATGTGACCTGGTATGCGCTCAGCTTGCGGTTTGGTCGGCCTTCAGGGGCACTCTGTCAGCTGCCTCCCGGAGCTGGGGGCAACGAGCCTGGACACGCCTGAAGGAGGGGGAGACATTGGGCTCGCAGAATCTAGTGTGACCGGCGTGCGGAGAGACGGGAAGGCCAACGGTGGAGGTGAGCGCTCGGAGACACCCTTCTTGTCTACCGAGACGGAACGGTTTTTATTTGCGAATGATGTGTTTCTCCAGAACTGAGGAATGCAGCGGTGCCACTACGGGATGTGAGGAAGCATGAGTGCTGTAATGTTCCCCTGTATCAGACGTGGTTATATGAATTGTGGAATTGGGTGTTGAGCAGGATTACTCTATCTGTTATTGCACTCGTTTTTGCACATACCAGGTAAGGACTAGATACTCTTGTCACCGGCGTCTTGTTTCTTACTAGGGAAAACAAGTTTTCCGTTATACATTTGTTTTGTTTTCTTCGCCCTCCAATTCAAGGGATAAACTCTAATCATTCTTGAAGGCTCCTGACGTTGCACTTCATGAGTGTGAAACAACATTGGGCAAAACTAATTATCTTGTTCCGATTTTAATCCTCGCCTTGGGGTATTCTGCTGCTAGGTTGTTATCAATCTTACGCGATCCTCAGAGAATCAAAGATGCCGACCAGGGACGTAGCCAGGGGGGGGGCGCGTCACTTGCGTGCGGCCCGATGGCCCTCTTGGAGGTGCGCTACCCCTGACGCTGAGCCGTCTGATAGATAGCAAACTTTCACACCTGGGTATAGGAATGAGATTCACTCCTGCAATAACTGAAAGAGCACCTAAACGTAGAGACCCAGTCGATTGTGTCGCCTCACGCATCCTATGGGGCTGAGAGAGCCAAACATATTTGATGTGTGTTCGCTCCTCGACGTGCCAGCCGTGCCGGCCTGAGCAAAATTACGGTGCTACGTTTCGCGCTGATCCCGACTTTGTACATAATGTGTTATTTTTTGGTCTTATCTCATTAAGTGTGGTTTCGATTCGACACGACTCTCCCAAATGCATGCATCAGGCGGACTCGAAATTCTAACAGGAACCAGTGCTCTGCCCTATGGTCTATGACTAACTCGGCACAGGTGTTATTGTTTTGATTTTAAAGGTTAAGGGGCGTAGTGTACTATATGTGTCTATGTTACTTGCCGCGTCACGGAATTGGCACCAGCTCATAGATCGAAGATCTACCAATGACGCGTGTTCACACAAGAAATTTGATCAATTCACAACGTGTGGCATAGATCAAGCTGGTGAACCGGCAATTATCTGTCACAACGATATCGTGGCAGCTCTCTAGATATGACCAACCCAAACGGACTGGGTTGAGGATTATTTCGTGTATAGCGACCAATCCCGAGGCTACGAAAAAATCTCCCTTCAATGAAATTGACTGCTCAAGTTCAATTTATTAAAGATTGTGCCTCACGCGAGAGCACGTTGTGTCATTCATCGAGAGACGTACAAAGTGAGAGAGATATTCCACTCTCAGTTTCCGAATCCATTTGCGGGAACTGTGGTCAGTGATGTATAACAACACAATGTCTTACTTAGAACACGCTACCAATCATACTTACCTCCAAAAGCCCACCAAAAGACAACACCGTGGTCTCACTACTTGTTATATTTATGATCACCCAGGTGTCCACAGCATATAGGTATGTGTTCACTCTATTCCATGCATTGTGGCGTTCGTGGCCCTCTACATCGTCCTCGCCATTTCTCTAATGCCCCTCTCTGGATATGGTATAAACAATATCCCCATTTACTCTCCCGCGTTCAACCGGTTGGTCTGCTTCCTATGTGAGAATAGCTCACGGCAACTGATTCCGGGCGATTAAGTGGCTGTCTCGGATCTGGGCGGCTTCCGTCAGGGCGGACATATGTGCTCTCTATCCGCTCCTCCCCCTCCCTGTCCGCCTCTGTGACCCCCCCCCCCCTGCTACCCCCGTCTGATCCGTCTCCGTCACCGTGTGTCCCACTCCGTCGATAGCAGGCTGGGCTCGGTGTACTAGTAAACTAGTAGTGCGCAGACCTAGAGTGTTTTGCTGGGCTTGGTCAGAAACTTGGTATATCCTCGGAGGAGGTCGCGCATCTCTAGGCCACGCTCTCGGTAGTGCGATGAGCACTCGTTCAGTGTTGTCTCCCTAAGCCACTCTTCCGCGAGAATCTTTGCACCGCTGCCCGCCTGTGATCGGTTCTGTGGTTCCGCCGCGTAGGAAACCTGAACATCCAGACGGTATCAGCAAAGAGCTGGGTCTTTTCCAACTAATAATGCCGGCTGGTCATGCTACAATCTTGAATTCAAACCGCCGCCAAGTAATTTACGAGGAAGACTGAACACGCAGACGTCTGCGATGCATAGCGTGTTAGGCGCCAAACTGTGCCGTGAAACTGTTGATTTTTTTTTCCATAGGTGCTGTCAACTAACAAGAATGTTTAGTGCTCTGTACTGTGCACTAGCTGTAGAGTTGCAGAATATTTTGTCAACTAAAATAGATTTGCACAATACGAGATTTCACTGAGGTTGGTCGCGGCATGATGCCAATGCAAGGAATCCTAACCCTTGGCCCCTTTGCACCGGGGTAATACTAATAAATCGGCGGTCCATCTATGAGTTTTAGAGACCGGGTCGGGTCTGGGTCCTCAAAATATCAACTTTTGCCACCTCTAGTGGAGCCTCTCCACACACCGGCCCGGCTGCTCCGGCGCTCCACTGGAGAGCCCCCGAGTGGTATTGCTCTGCTCTGGTCTCGTCTCTGAGTGGTATTGCTCTGGTCTCGTCTCTGAGTGGTATTGGTCTGTCCCTGAGTGGTATCGGAGGAGGGAGTGCCGGGCCGCGAAATTGGAGGAGTACCGTTGGGGTGGGGCTGGTCTGAGGGCTGTTCCTGGGATCTGGAGTAGTCCGACACAGGCGTCTTACTGGTTATCTAATCTATTTCTGACCCCAGAGTGTCGCACCTTTTTTTGTAAATGGGACTCCCCCGACCCTTGAACAACACATGTGGATATTGGGCCGTGCCGTGTGGGCTTCTGAGCTCAGTTATTCGGCGTTCATTTGAATAATGGATGTCAATGGTCACGAAGTGCTTCAGAATGTATGGGGTGGCTGATTGACTGAGATTAAACTGAGGCTCGCGTGTCTTTTGCAGCTTCAGTCCACTCTACTGGGGTTCAGAGTTGTGATATGTGATTTAGGTTCGGTATTTCACCCTGGCTCAGAGCTGTGTTATTGGATTTAGGTTCAGTCTATTAGGGGTGCCATACAACTAATTTGTTGCGGCGCTCTTAAAGGGAAACAATCAGCTGTTCTCATAAAATTGAAATTATGACTTGAAATTGATTGACGAGACAATAATTTGCAAATTCATCACATTTTGCATACAAATATTCCTACCGAAATATATTTCAAGTTAAAGTTGATGGGCGTTCCACACTTTCAATGACCGGTACTTGCAAGCTGCTTCCAAGTACTTTTGGTCCTGTTGATCTGATCGAACTGCGGGCTTTTACCGTATTGTTTTCTTACGCAATGGAGTGGAAAATATATTTTTAATCCTGCTTGTTTCGATAATATGACCGTCGATCCTATACATTTGACCGACATTACAAACACAAAGAAACCAAATTAGCAGTTTAACTTGGCCCCCTATGGCGACTTAGTTGTACGGGGTTTGACATTGTTTCTTAAAACTGTCAGCATTATAAGCTTTGTATAGCTTTGTATCTGGCTGTATACAACACTTTGGTTTATATCATTTTTGCAAAAAATAATTAAAACAAAAAACAAATAGACATTTTCGAAAGAAGTATGTGTTCTTGCTTTTAATTTGTAAAAACTTACAACATTGAATGAGGGAATAATTTTATTCAATTCCTAAATTTAAATTTAACCATCGTTATACCCCAACGGAAGCCTCGGAAAATTTTGCTTAAACAATACAAGGTGATTATTTCCCTGTAATCCCCAATCATCATCATCTTAAAAATATCATCTCTGATCTCGAGCCTGAACTAGGAGTTTGTTATTTTTTGTAATGAGGACATCTAATTTACGATTTCAAGATTATCTGTCTGTCTGTCTCTCTGTCCGTGCGCACCGAATTCTTGCCTTATTCGCATTCTTAGTTCGATATGTTGCGTGGTTTGGATTTTTGACACATTTGCTTAGAATATTGCCTGAGCAATTAATTTTGCAGAACGCATGACAACATCTATGTGTGTATTAATGCCTTCTCTACTTTTCCTAACCATAACATCTAACTGTCCTCCTACAAGCTAAGATAATGTCTGTGTTTAGACAAATAACACTTCAAAATAACTCACCTTTGACAACGCCATCTGTTGAGAGAAACGTCAACTAACTATAAGTGCAGGTGGTGCTTGAGGAGTCGGTATGAGTGAGCGAAGATCCATTGACGGGGACGTAAACAAATGTAGTCTGTATACATAGATCGCCCAGTGGAGCGGACGGGTTAGCACTAGTATCATCTACCCGCCATTTTCGTATTGAATCGTTTTCGAAGTTACGCTTCCCTATGTTGTTTGTTACTTTCATGCAGATAATTAAAGAGTTGTTTGAGCCTTTAGAGACCGGTTGATTAAAGAGACCACTCAACGTGTAGCATGTAGGTATCAGCATTGACGATTTGTCGTGCCTTTGATGAAGTGCGTAAAACTTTAAGTGTGCTTTGTGTCTATGCTTCATTCTGATGATAGCAGTTTGAAAGTAAATTTTTTCAACTTAAGATTTTACAAATAAGTCGATGCATTGTATTTGTCTATATATTAGACCATACCGGGTGTCAGTAAAGGTACCCATTACAAATTTAGAAGAAAAGTGGCTAACTTTGTCGCCAGAATGCCTTCACGCCGTGAATTTGCTGGGTGTAAGTGACGGTGGTGAAGCCGGCCCTGACGCTCTGGAGCATCGACACCCCTCCCCCACCGAAAAATAGAATTAGACTCCGTTAGTCTATCAATAACCTGGGTTTGGATTGATGTGGGATTTGCTAGCTGCAGAAGCTCCGGGACATGACATAATCAACAACGAGGTCATGCGAGCTGATTATAGTTACAAATGCACTAAGGACTGGGTATATGAAACCTGAGGTACTTTTTCAGATAATATGTGAACACATCTCATTTATCATCACGATTAGCTTTATGGTGCAGCCAATACAGCTTTTTATCATCTAACCATATTTACCATATAACTTGTCATTCCAAATTAAACTATTGCATTGCCCTTAGGCCCTATTGATAAGCCATACCTATCAATAAGGCTGAAATAAACATCATAAAGGCTGAAATAAACTATTGCATTGTCTTATCGATTACGCCCCTCCATACTATTCTAACCACTTTTTTGTATCTGATAACTGTAACTTTTGTAACTGAAGGTCAGAGCCCTTTATATGTTATTTTACAATCGACTTATTCCCTCTCTTGGCGCCTCGGTAAACTTATCCACGAGTTTCCGCTGAGGAAATTGCATTTCCATTTCAAATGAAATAACATTAGTCAAGTTTTATGACAGTCGCTTGTTTCTACTGATGTTCCAAAGTCACGTGCATTAGCTTTAGAAAATCATTTGTAATGCTCGTACAATGTTTTCTTTGACATTTTCTAGGTAAATCATTCTTCACTTGCTCGCGCTGGCATTTACTAGAAAGATGTTTGGGTTTATCTTTTGTCTGCAAGAAGGAGTGTTTTTGTGTGTGGAGATTTCTACAGATGCTTGAACCGGCCTTTGTGTTCGGTATTCCCCCCTCCCTGGCCCCCCAGCAGTCAGTGATATCGGCATTTGTTTGTTCTTCTATCTTCTGCTAGAATTCAACCCAGTTTTGAATTACATGTTTGCCGTAGCACATTTCCGGTGATTCCTAGCCCTCCTCGTCCGTCTCATCGGCCTCTAATTGGCTGAAAACGACCAGTACGGCTCATATTATACTCAACAAAAGCCACTGAGCAGTGATACTGCCGCCGGGAATCGCCGATGTGAGCCACAAATGCCTCATAACTGACAGCCTGATGAGGCTGTATGGCTGCTCTCCTCATGTTATGAGCCCTGATCTGCGTTACGCTCTGCCTAGGGCCGTTTTATCACTGGAGACGACACTCAAGAGGCTGGGAGAGATTCCGCAGGGGATGACGCCTTCATATGCGTCAGACGGGATTTGGGCGTAATCTGGTAAATGGGAAGACCTGTGTCAGAGGATGATGTTTCTCTTTGAACTGGTGTTTACGTAGGAGATCGTGTGTCCACTGAATATGTTTCACTTTGGATTGCTGTTCACAGGTCTGCCTAAGTTCGTCGGCAGATTAGATTTGCAGTCGCCTCTGATGTTATGACGGCAAACTGTGTCAGGTTCAAGTTCCGAAAGCGAATAGCATGCTTGACATGGTTTGTTGCCTCCTTCACCTGATGACATACCTATCTGTATTCCAACCGGCGAAGAGTGGATTCTGTTACAAAGGCGCCCCTGAAAAGACGTATAAAGATTGTAAAAGCACTTAACAGCGAACGACGTAAAAAAACAACCGTTTTTACGATATTCTATAATGTTATCTTCTGGCTTTACAAGCCATATCATATCTACGCTCGCATAAAACACGAAGAATGACCATATAGATAATATCTAACATCTTGGTATGCCAGATCACCATTCAAACCCCACATCACAAACCGTAAGCCTCAAACCTTAAACCATTCACCGTTCAACCAATATCGCTTTGATCCATCGTTCAAAACATTTACCCCAGTCGGCAGCCTGGCCAGTCATTACACCCGGGCGACGTTTGGCATTACACGCCGCCGTGGTGTAAACACCTGTCGCCGTGCGTTTACACTGCCGAATGTATGTTTACGAGACGCGTTTGGCCGCAGGGTATTTCGGTCGCAGAGGCGGCGCCAGTCCGCGGTTATGGGGACTGACAAAGGACGACTTTGCATAGTCGTATCGCTGCGGAGGAGTTATGCGTGTCTAATTAAATGACATCTCTCATTGGCGTATAACGAGTCCTGAGAGGACATTACGGCGCGTTATTGCCTCGCCACTTCAAAGCAGCAGCTTTCTTAGCCTCGACATCGGTTTGGCTTCACAAACTCTTTCGCTGGATTGCCGTTTTCCTCGGGGCTGATCTACTCGCGTACAGGTCACGCATGTGTGCTGCAATAGATCGCATAGCTGTATACTGCGCCTGCTATGGACACATCTGGCGTCTGAATCCTCCGTAAGCGCTCCAGCTGAGATCTGCCGTGGCCGGGCCTGGCCTCCCACGGTGTCGCCCCTGACTCCGCCTCTGATATGCCATCGGCCGGCCGCTCAGGCCCGCTCCCCGCCGGCGCAGTGTTCACGCCAGTGTGTTGACTTGACAGGTCAGAGGTCGAGCGCGGCCGGCTCTGGTGTGCGTGTGAAGTGCGCGGCGGTGTCTCAGTGCCTCTGTCAGCTCTCAGCAGGTGGTGAGGGCTGGGGAGAGGTTTGCTGGCGGTGTTCTGAGGGGCTGCGGTCCTCTGTCAGCTCTCAGCAGGTGGTGAGGGCTGAGGAGAGGTTTGCTGGCGGTGTTCTGAGGGGCTGCGGTGGAGTGCCGCGCGGAGTGGTGCTTCCGAGTGGCCGTCCGTGTAAATATGTGGTGACAGGCCGGCCAGAGTGGCGACGCTGGTGTGGTCGCATTGTGTGGGAGCGCAGGACTGCGGGAGAAGGTGTCCAGGAATGAGTCGTCACAGCTGAGTGGTTCCAGCAATCAGTCGCTGGTTATAGTTTTGTATTGTGTCAAGAGGAACATTACACGTTGATGGCGATAGGTTTCCAAGAGGATCTGTCGAGATTGGAAAGTGAACTACAGTGTTGTGCCATTGTTTTGTGTCAAAGTTTGATGACATGTATTATTGGCACTGGTCAAAGGTGGTTGTCACTCGGTCATATCCATATTGGATAGCCTCTGCGCTGGTGCATTATGGTGTGCCTACTTTCCACTTGACTGGTTATTGATTGCACTTTTTTGGAACGATTCAATCACAAGTTATTTTGGAACATGAATGATTTAATTGCTGTTTGATTCATGGATAACAATTTTGAGATATGATTTGTTTCCGATTCAAAGAATTAAAAACATATTTGGATAAATTCACCAGGGCTGGTAAAAAGTGCAAACATGATACATAAAGTAGGCGCCAGTAAATACCCGTTCAAGTTTGCTTCGGGGCCGAAAAGGCTAATCTGTACAAACGCTTTTAACTTTGTACCCCTGGACACGTCGATGGGGCCCCTGGCTAGCCCGAATGGACCCCTTGACGAGTGAGAAGGGCCCTGAACATGCCGAATGAGCCCCTAGCCAGCACAGAGGGGTCCTCAGGTCACGAGGTCACGGGGCCACTTTGATTCGGCCAGATTTGGTCCGGCGCCACCGAAACCATTTTTACCAGCCCTGAAATTCACGTTTGATCAACATTGAAACAACATTGAACAATCTTTTGATTCCATCAGCCTTGTTTCTATGCGGGTTTTAATTCAATCACGATTCATGAATCAAAAGATCCGGTGGGGAATCGAATAATTGTTTATTCAAGATGTTTTGATTGAACGATTCTATTTGATTAAATAAGAATCGAATCAATAACCAGTATGTTTACCAGGGGTCGAACTTAATATCTCTTGGGGAGGGCCCGAGCCCCCCAATTATTTCAAATTTTAACATTAGGTCGATGGCGTTGCATGGTAAGAATTGAGTTGAAATCTATCAAATTAACATTAGCCCCCCCCCCCCGACCGATTTCATAAAGTTCTACCACTGATGTTTTCCACCATTCAGTGACGGCGGAAGGTATTTTCGGATGGGGGCAAGTAAACCCAAGGACCGCCTCGGCCAAAGGTCCCCGAAAAATGGCGGGAAATTTTATCTCCTGAGTATAGGCCACTGTATTTCACAGGGTCTCTAAATGGTCGTAAAAAACGTCGGACAGGCCCATGCTGAAGTCGAAGACCTTCCGAGGGCCCCCTCAGGCCGACGGAGGGCCTTCTGTCAGCCTTAGAGGGCCCCTCAGGCTCACTGGGAACTACTCGGGCCTTGTGCATTTTTTTCGGGAAAAATTGAATTAACTTATTAGAGGGAAAACAAATCTAAAAAATTTATTGGGGGAAATCATATGTTTTCTCACAGCTTCTTGAGTGGGGCGCAGCTGCCCCTGCCTCCCGCCGCCATCTTCCGCCACCCTTGCCACCATTGCATTGCGCCATCGTATTTCTGGCTATAGGGCCTTGGTATTTCTCCACTTGTTGCCCGGCAGCGTTTACTCGCTGTTTGTTTTCCTGCGAACCCGCTCCATCAGAGCTGGTGCTCTTAGTCTTGGATGGCTGCCGCGGCGCTAAACCCATGCGTATGCTGCTGCTTTGAGTCAGCGCTTAATGAGACAATCAGCTAATTTAATTCCGGACGCGACTGGCGGAATTAATTAGGCTTGTTTGTTTTCCCTCCTCATTTCCGTGGTATGTCGACCGGAACTGAGAAAGAACGCTGCACTGATATGTTTTGTCAGGTTTGGGTCTGCTTCAACTTTGAGTCGTGGGTGAGCAAGCCTAGTCGAAATATTTGTATTTTGATTTAATATCAGCGATTTGTTCTTCTTCTTGCATCTCGTAATTTACACAATGGTGGATTTACGATTGATTAGGCAGTCGGTTAGACTTTAAAAATCGACCTTTAAATTGAGCATCGTCGAGCATTTCGCCAGGCATTTGTTAGGTTGTCAAATCCTAAAAACGAACCCAAATGTTGTTGTTTTCTGAGATTTTCTTTGTTATCATTTCCGTCGTTGTCACCTGTTGTAAAACTCTGACTAGTTGTCTCAACTGAGCCAGGCGCGGATCCAGGATTTCGGTCAGGGGGGGCGGCGCAATACAAAAAGTTGCGCTCTCCGGCGCGCCTTACGGGCGCGCCATAGGAAAGTCCCGGCTCAGGGGGGCGCGCGCCCAAACGCCCCCTGGATCCGCGCCGTGAGCTACCATATCCGTATCAAGTGCACGTGACGTGCGTATGATAAAGTCGGATAAGAACGCACTCGGCATTCACAAGACGCCTCCGATAAGACATACAGCAGATGCCGCACTGCCATCAGCCACGCTGGTATTGCAGCGTGTATGATATCGAGCCACATGCCCGAGCCTAATTGGCTGTCTCTCTGGCTACCGCCGCTACCGCTGCTACCGCCGCTGAGGAGAGCAGACGGCTCATCAATATCGTGGCAGGCTCCACCCAGCCGTGTCACTCGCCGCGCCGCGGCGTGTCACCAACCGTCCCCCGGGTTCAGAGCAGTTCCACACCACTGGAGCCGTCACCCCCTCAGGGGTGACGGTACCGACGGCACTGACGTCACTGACGTTTCCACAGGCAGCCGGTCTAACAGCGGGCACCAGAGCCGTTCACCAACAAATAGCACGGAAATTGGCCCGATTTTGAGGGAGATAGTTTATTCTGAAGCATCTTTTACCAAAAAGTATGTTTGAGGTAAAGATGTTCTTAGCGTATAAGCAAGTTAAATTATTGTTGTTTGTTGTTTTGTTGTAACTTTGTCAGACTGTGTCGGACTTGCTCGGATTTGCTCTTATTCTAGCTTGTCTTTGCCGTTTTGGATTCGCCAATCAGCTCTAGCATGCCATAAGCTAGCCGCAGTTCCTGGAGGTAGGTATGCCGTTTCTATCAGCCGCATTTCTATTGCCGTTATATCCATAGCTTTATGACGTCACACACAACACCACACACACACACACACACACACACCACACACACACCACCACACACACACACAACACACACACACACACACCACACACACACCACACACACACACACACACACACACACACCACACACACACACACACACAACACACCACACACACACCAAACACACACACACACACACACACACACACACACACACACACACACACACACACACACACACACACACACCCATCAGCTGCCTTCAGTGTACGGCGGTCTGACGTGGCGTCATAATGGCGGGAGCGTCATAATGGCGGGAGCGGCATAATGGCGGGAGCGGCATAATGGCGGGAGCGTCATAATGGTGGGAGCGTCATAATGGCGGGAGCGTCATAATGGCGGGAGCGTTATAAAGGCGGGAGCGGCAGAATGGCGGGAGCGGCATAATGGCGGGAGCGTCATAATGGCGGGAGCGGCATAATGGTGGGAGCGGTATAATGGCGGGAGCGTCATAATGGCGGGAGCGGCAGAATGGCGGGAGCGGCAGAATGGCGGGAGCGTCATAATGGCGGGAGCGTCATAATGGCGGGAGCGTCATAATGGCGGGAGCGGCAGAATGGTGGGAGCGTTATAAAGGCGGGAGCGGCATAATGGCGGGAGCGTTATAAAGGCGGGAGCGGCATAATGGCGGGAGCGTCATAATGGCGGGAGCGTCAGAATTGCGGAGCCGGCAGAATGTTGGGAGCGTTATAAAGGCCGGGAGCCGGCATAATTGGCGGAGCTTATAAAGGCGGGAGCGCATAATGGCGGAGCGTCAATAATCGGCGGAGCGTCAGATGGCGGAGCGCATAATGGCGGGAGCGGCAGAATGGCGGGAGCGTTATAAAGGCGGGAGCGGCATAATGGCGGGAGCGTTATAAAGGCGGGAGCGGCATAATGGCGGGAGCGGCAGAATGGCGGGAGCGGCAGAATGGCGGGACGGAGGCGGGAGGCCGGCGGACGTCCGAATGACGGAACGAGGAAGGAAGGCGGCTGAATGGACGCCGGATGGATATTGGATCTGCTCCGGAGGAGTCCCGGATGAAGGAACGGGTATTCAGCAGATGGATATTGGGTATGGTTCAGGAGCGTTTTTCGGGCTGCTGGAGATGGCTCAATCCGTCCGGACTTTTTGTAATATCTATATTGGATCTGGTTTTGGCAAGTCTCTGCTGGAGGGACGGAGATGACAAGGTATGGGTATTGGATATGGTGCGTGGAATTTCCGCGGACTATGAGGAGGAGGCGTTCAGGGGTGTTTCCCGGACCGTTGGGAGGAAGGTTCAGCGAGGACGTGTGAACGCGCTGCAGACTCTGCGGAAATGACGCGGCGACTGCGAACGGATGACACTGACGGGAGGCAGTTCAATCTCGGGAGACGACGGATGTCTCCTACCGTCTCCGGTTTATGGCTAGAAGAGTGATGGGCCTCACCTAGTCGTCTCCTAATGGGCAACGGGGAATGGTGAGCTCGCGATTTGTTTGTTCTGTACTCTGGGGGTTATGATATTATGGCCTTAAAATGTTTCCCCGACTTTCTACATTTATCAACCCTTGTAGAATATAATCCAGATTTAACGCCTGGTGAAAACTGCTATCGGAGCATCACAGCATGTCCATTGACCTCTGACCTCTGACCTCTGACCTCTGACCTCTGACCTCTGACCTCTGACCTCTGACCTCTGACCTCTGACCTCTGACCTCTGACCTCTGACCTCTGACCTCTGATCTCTGATCTCAGATCTCAGATCTCAGATTCAGATTCATATTGTATTTCTTAGAGCACCCACACAGTGTGGCTTTTCATGCGCAGTGTCATGCAAGTAAAACAACGGTAGTCATACAGAGGTCAACGGTGCCACAGCCACTACAAACACTCACCATTCGCATCGCCCTACATATGCATTATGCACACTCCAGACGCAGCTAGAGTCAAACGTTGTTCATGGGGTGATCCTTCAATGTGGCCTTGAACCTGCCACCGCTTTCTTGTACTGATTGAGACAGAGCATCGTAAAGGCCAGGTGCTGATAAAGCAAAAAGCAGCGCTGATGTACTTGGTGTGAAATACAAGTGGTACAACGAAGAAGACCAAATATGAATGACGATGTTGAGTTGTGATGCTAACAAGATACAGTCAGCAAGCCTACGAGTGTTGCTACCGCCGTTTTCTCTATGTATGTCCGGAGTCGCTGTGTTGTGTATCAGCAATTGGTTTGTCAAGACTAGTTTCGGCCATAGATGAGGTCTGAAATTATACAGCACTTGCCAGCTCACCATGGCCTTGTGGCTGCTGGCGCTATGTCCGCTATTGCTGGGCTACCTCTGGTATACAATGAAACTGGTGGGTATAATTGTATGGCAAGGGCCACGCAAATTGATCGGCGGTCGCTGAATGTTCATATTGTGCTGCTTACGCGTACTGACTTTATTGGTGACTTTCGTATAATATAAATTTAATTGTTGCGTACCAAAATGTTTTGTCACGGCTGAGTGCGCTGCCTATGATCATGGCTATTGTAATTTGCAGCCGCCCATCGCGCCTGTCCGACACTGCATTATTATTCCGTTCGTACTACCTCACCCCCTACCCCGCTCACCCCTCACCCCCTACCCCGCTCACCATATCTCCCAGGGACCCCACTGCAGCCCCGTAGGTAACCCGCTGTCCCTTACATAACCCCTCATATAATATAACCCACCGTGCACCTTCTGTCGTGCCTGTCAGGTAGCCACGCCGTTACAATGTCGTTACAATGCCGTTACAATACCGTTACAATGCCGCTACAATACCGTTACAATGCCTTATGTAACCTCCCTCCTTTCTCATCGTCCATTATCTACGTTATATAACATATAACCGTAGAAGTTGGCGCGCCCACAAAACCCTCAAACACCACCACTACTCCGTCCACTGTGTATGCCGTCTCTGATCGGGAACTCCCTCCCTTACACTTCTCACCGTGTCTCCCATCGAAAACGTCCCAGCTCTGTTGCTGACATCCCCGTCCTTCCGCAGCCGTCCATCTTCGGCACTGTGGCTGGTGACGGCTGTCACCGCGCCGGCGACGACTGCCACACCAACGGATCTGCCACGCCCGACTGTCACACCAACGGGTCCGTCACGCCCGACCGTCACACCAACGGCTCCGTCAGCCCCGACCGTCAGCCGTCCGTCAACACTGAGGTGAGTACCGCCGCCGATGTCGGGGAGGATGGTGGGGTGGTTTGGGTGCGACTGGTTGCGTGTGGGACCTGGAATCGAAACGGGTTGAGTAGATGTGTTGTGAATAAGTAGCTAAGTGTATAGTCAGTGGCCAGGTACCTTAGCAGTGGTTAGGAGCGCCAGAACGGAGGAGCTCACGGTGGTGCCGGGGACGGCGGGGGTCGGCCGGCGTCCCCTCGGTCAAAAAACGGTAGACGGCAGGGGAGATTTGGGAGACTGAGATCCAGGGAGCTCTCTTATTTGGGATATTTGGGAGACTGAGATCCTCTTTTATAGCATACATCGAGCGGTTAGCGGATGGGGCAGTCGACGACAGACCGCAGGCAGTCGACGACAGACATACAGGCAGTCGATGACAGACAGACAGGCAGTCGACGACAGACCGCAGGCAGTCGATGACAGACCGCAGGCAGTCGATGACAGACCGCAGGCAGTCGACGACAGACCGCAGGCAGTCGACGACAGACAGACAGGCAGTCGACGACAGACCGCAGGCAGTTCGACGAACAGACCGACAGGCTTCGGACGAAGACCCGCAGGCAGATGCAGCACGACAGATCGCAGGGCAGTCGTGACAGATCTCGCAGGCAGTCACGACAGACGCATGGCAGTCGATACAGGACCGCGGCATCGACGGCAGACCGCAGGCAGTCGACGACAGACCGCAGGTCAGTCGACGACAATCAGACAGGCTGTCCGACGACACGACCGCACGACAGTCGACGACAGACTACGCAGTCGATGACAGACCGAGGCAGTCGACGACAGACGCAGGCAGTCGACACAGACCGCAGCAGTCGACGACAGACAGACAGGCTGTCGACGACAACCGCAGGCAGTCGATCGACAGACCGCAGGCAGTCGACGACAGACCGCAGGCAGTCGACGACAGACCGCAGGCAGTCGACGACAGACAGGCTGCGGGGATGTGTCACACTCACGCGAGTGTTTTTTTTTTGTCTCGGAGAGTGATATAATTTTGCGATTACCCGTACGGTGCGGGTGTAAACGTACTTAGCGACGTAAGTGGAGAGCAGCCAAGAGGAGATAATTCCCGGTAAGACAGTGTCTTGCCAAATAGTCTTGGAGCTTAGGGCTCATTTCACACGGGTGCGTTTTTACTGCGTTGCGTTCTGTCACGTCTCGTCGCCTCAATAGGTCTTAATGCGTCTCAATGCGTATCAATGCGTCGCCGTCAGCCATGTGGGCATTGCTGGAAATGAACTCGCCGATGCGTTGGCGAGACATGCGGCCTCAGTGCCTTGCTCGCGACGCCTCCCTTTGCCGGCACGGGACTTTTATCCCGCCGCCAGCCTCTTCTTGCAGTCCAGTGGCAGCGTGCGTGGGACGCACAAAGGTCAAACAAGTACAAAGGTCAAACAAGTTTAGAGAGCTCAAACCCACTCTCAAACTTTGGCTATCGAGTTCACGCTTAAGTAGGCAGGAGGTCACGCTTTGTAGGCTGCGGATCGGCCACACGTACGCAACACCTGCTGCGTGGTGAGGACAGGCCAACCTGCTCTCGCTGCAATGAGCCACTCACTGTGTCACACGTGCTGCTCACATGCCCTCAGCACGCCAGCAAGCGGGCACGTCATTTGGGACACATGCCATCAACGGTTACTCTTCGACATCTCTTAGCAGATGACTCACGCTGGGTTCAGAATGGCCGCATATTTGCCTTCATCCGAGATATCGACTTTCTATTGATATTCTCTTCTAGATGAATAGTTAACTTGAATTTTATGGGCGCAAATTGACCTTAGTTGTCGGCGCGCCAAAAAAACACATTAAACAAACAAACGTATCAATGCGTTGTGATGCGTCAATATGTCACTCATTAACGCATCGCAACGCATTGCGACGCATTGCAACGCATTGCAACGCATTGCAACGCATTGCAACGCATTGCAACGCATTGCAACGCATTGCACCTCATTGCAACGCAATTTGCAACGCATTGAACGATTGTACGCATTGCAACGCATTGGCAAGCATTGCAACGCTTTGCAACGCATTGCAACGCATTGCAACGCATTTTTGCAAACGCATGCAACGCATCTTGCCAACGCAATTTGCAACGCATTGCAACGCATTCAACGATGCAACGCAGTGCACGCATTGTAACGCATTTGCAAAACGCATTGCAACGCATTGCAACGCATTGCAACCTTGAACTGCATTTGCAACGCATTTGCAACGCATTTGCAAACGCATTGAGACGCATTGAGACGCATTGAGACGCATTGAGACGCATTGAGACGCATTGAGACGCATTGAAACGTATCGAGACGTGACTGAACGCAACGCAACGCATGGAAAATGCTTCCGTGTGGGGCGGGCGTAGCTTTTAGGAAGTTATCGATAAATCATTCACAAACTTAAGTCCCTTAAACTCTCCTCAGGTTTCAATTTACCCGAGGACTCGAAAGACTCTCCTGACCCTCCGATGCGCTGTGTTACCGCCGCCTTTATTCCCGTGTGCTGTATTGGTTAATTCCATGGCTGGCCATTGCCGGGGCCAGTTGAGACGTTCGTCTGGGGGGAGTCGCAGTGTCCGACTGGCGCTGAGTAGGCCGTTTGTCCAGCTCCGCCATCTGCTGAGCCCGGAGTTCTCTCAGCCGAATTGAACGTGCCGCTCGCAACACGGCCATCGATGCAGAATATCCAAGTCAGATGAGCGCACTTCAGTCGCTGGTCCGCGCGGCGCCCAACTTGAGGCGTAATCATGTTATGCAGCTGGAGGGAATCTGGAGTTTATCGGTCGGGTTAGCCACTGAAAGGAATTAGCTGATCAGCTAAAACGTTTGTGATTGATTGACTGTGCGGTGTACGGTCGCCCGCGGGTGAAGTACAGCGGGCGTGCGATAATGCAGTTTCCTGGTAGTATAACACGGTCGGGAAAACAGTGGCGGGAATGTATTGATTCTTCTGGCAGCCCATATCGCTAAAGGCTTCGGAAGGAAGAGAAGCTCTGTTCCGAAATTGCTGACGTTTTATGCATGTATTTGTTGTGATGGTCTTTCTGAGGTCATGGGTCACCACGTGGTCACCACTCACCGACCATTGTGCACTTTGGGTTACCTTTCAAATATTCAGAAGAGTGCGACGTGGGCGCAAATTGACCTTAGTTGTCGGCGCGCCCGAAAACCCCAATAAACAAACAAAGAAGAGTGCGACGCTTCAAACATTAATTATATTACGTTAATGCTTATTAACTCAATACTAAGATGGCTGTGTTAAATACTCGATTCACACGACACCGTAGCCCCGATTTTCCATGCCCGCTGCCGGCCGGGCAGAGGTCTAGTTCCGGCCAGTCTGTTGGCAGTCTCTCGGCAGTCTTTCGGCAGTCTTTTCGGCAGTCTTTTCGGCAGTCTTCTCGGCAGTCTTTTCGGCAGTCTTTTCGGCAGCCTTTTCGGCATTCTTTCGGCAGTCTTTCGACAGTCTTTCGGACAGTCTTTCGGCAGTCTTTCGGCAGTCTTTCGGCAGTCTTCTCGGCAGTCTTTCAGCAGTCTTTCGGCAGCAGTCTATTGGCTTTCAGCCGGCCGGCAGACAGCCCTCCCATGCCGGGCTGTCCGCTATGCATGTCAAGTGCCGCGCCAGACAGGCCACGTGCCGACGCTCTGTTTTTATTGGCCAGCGCACGGCAGTAGGAGAGATGGCGTTACCGATACTGAGGCAAGCTGCGAGCATGTGCTGATGTATGGATGGATATGGATGAGGTGTTTAGCCGCGAGCTGAGCTGAGCACCATTTTTGTGTTGACAATGGACAGTGCACACATGGCTGTCTTTGTCGTGTTGACATCTCCACTCCAGGGCCCAGTCTTACCAAGAGCCGTGAATACGGTAAGTACGGCGTATTGGTGCGGCGGACTGCAAAACGTCTGGGACCCGGGATCTATTTTGACAACGAGATAAAACGAACCAAGCGCCGTGGTTAAATAAATGGGTCATTCTGAGCACTCCATTTGCGGCATGCCGTACTTGCCGCATTCACGGCACTTGGTAAGATTGGGCCCATGTGTCGTGTTGGGACTCGCGGTCTGTATGTCGCTGGCTGTATAGAGGCAGCCTGCTGCGCCTCACTGAAGCTGAGGATCAGTGGTCAGTGATAGTCGTCTGCGGACGGCAGGGAGAGCCACCTCCGCTCTCATGCCGGGTTTCTAGCTGGGGCATTCCAGAGGACAGATCGACGAGCAAAAACTACAAATAACACCATACATCTCAGATTTTGATTAAGTCTGTTATGAGGGTTATCTGTGGCGCGAAATTGTGATGTGCAATTTTCAGCTCGATTGGAGTTACGGCTGCCGAGTCATAGCCTCCGGCATTTTCGTGAGGTCACCTTGTACCTATGATTAAGCCAATCAGCCAATAACTCCACTACAAATTATCAAATTCCTAGAAACCCATACATTTTATGAATGGCAATTAAGTGAGAAACATCATCTCAGGCCCAGTTGTTATTCTCTTGAGGATTCTGACGAAATGCCCAGTGACCTCTGGTGACCTTACCTGACCTTGACACGAACGCAGTGAAAATGATATTAAGCTTTTTATTGTAATCATATACTTTGGTAAGTTGGCTTGGTAACAGGACGCAAATTGGAGATGGATATTTTCTATAAATGTACTTATTTTCTCAAAATAACGCGTTTTATTTTACCAACATAATCATTGATTGTCCCTTGATTGCATTTATTGTGGTTTCTGTGTCACGCGAAGGTTTCAGGTTGTAGTATAAACCACTTGGTGGTTAATTTGGTGAGTTTATTGTTGACCCAGTTGCAATTGCTGCTCAGTGACGTCTGCAAGGTCAGCTGAGGTCAGCTGAGGTTCCCATCACCTTTTTGCCGATAACTCCTAATATAATAAAAATAGAGACGTGCAAATTACACCACTGTGTTTTATCGTCGATTCGCGTCTCCCGATATGCAACATAACCTACCTGTGTTACCAAATGACCTTGCCCTGAGGTCAAATTTTGAATCTGTCTTAACCAGTTCACAATTTAAATCGTTCGAAGTGCCTTGAAGGGGCAAACACGATGGTGGTAACATTATTGTTCTAGGTTTAATATATACAAAGGTACTCTCGAACATCTTGAAGCTGTTCGTTGCTGCTAGTAAAAACAGTTGTTCGTGAACTACTTTGTATCGATTAAACATAGAATACAATTTTCAACACCATCTTGTTTTTCTTGTCAAAGCACTTTGAAATAAATTACTGGGGACCTGGTTAGGTCAATGTCAAAATTTGACTTCAGGTCAAGGTCATTGGATGATTCAGGTAGGTTTATAGGTTATGCTGCATATGGGGCGATGTGACTCAACAAGACAAACACAGTGGTGCCATTCGCACGCCTCTATCTTTATTTTACCAATATTATTGTCAACACAATGCCTGGTAACCTTCTATGACCTCAGCTGACCTTGCAGAGGTCACTGAGCAACCATTGCACCTGGGTAATCAAGAAACTCACACAAATTAACCTTCGAGTGGCTTATATTGCAACCTGAAACCTTCGTGTGACACAGAAACCGCATTAAATGGCGCCATGGGACAATAAATCATTTTGTTGTGGGTGAAAAGAGGAAAAGGCGCTATTTCGAGCAATTACAAAGTACATGTATATCAGTTAGTTATCTCTATTTTTTGTCCTGTGCAATGATAGCGTACCACAGAATATTATAAAAAATATGAAACGCAAATATTTTTACTGCGCTCGTGTCAAGGTCAGGTCAGATCACCGGAGGTCACGGGTCATTTTGTCAGAATCCACAAAAAAACGGGCATGGGATGATGTTCCTTACGTCATTGCCATTCAGAAAATGCATCAATGTCTAGGCATTGGATAATTTGTAGTGGTGTTTTTGGCTGATTGGCTAAGTCATGCAAGGTGACCTCACAAAAATGCCGGAGGCTATAACTCGGCAACCGTAACTCCAATCGAGCTAAAACTTGCTCAGTGCGATTCGGCGCCCCATATAACCCCTTCAACATACTTTTACCGAAATCGGAGATGTAGGGTGTTCCCTGAGCGTAAACTGACCCAAAGGTGTCGGCGCGCCCTTAAACCCCAATAAACAAACAACATGTAGGGTGTTCCCCCTTGTCGCTCTGTCCTGGACTGCCCCAGCTGGTCCACGCCGCACCGCGTGAAGAAGGGGTTGTTGTGTCCGGACCAGGCCGGCCGATTGATGAGCGTGCTCCCGGAGGGTGACGCGAAATGAGCAGCGGAATTGGTGGCCGTGTCGGGCCGGCTCGTTCTGACTGTCAGACGGAGTAGGCGCCGTCCTTCTGCAGCTCAGCCGGTCACAGGGGTTCGGGAGGGGCACAGGAAGACGCTCTTGTGTCGCGCGGCGGAGGCGGCCATATCGACACCGTCCATTGTGGACTGTCAGACGGAGTAGGCGCCGTCCCTCTGCAGCTCAGCCGGTCACAGGGGTTCGGAAGGGGCACAGGAAGACGCTCATGTGTCAAGGGTGCTCTCGTGTCGAGCTTGATTCGTCACCATTTCTCCATTCTCCCTGTTAATTATGGCGCCCATGTATATGATATGGGCGCCATATAACTATTTTGTTGCGGCGCCCTTAAGCCCCAATCATCATCATCATCATCATCATCATCCCCTGTTAATATTACCAGATACTTATATAATGTTATGAGCCAGGCAGCCAATATCCAGCTGTATTTGCGGGGTGTTGTGTTTTCTTTGTGACGCACTATCACTGCATTTCTTTTTTTGTCGTATTGCAATATCCGTTCCTCATATCCCGCCTTTGGGTGTTTATCTTGCATCGACTTATGCGGAATGCAATATCCCATTGTGATCTGATTTGTTACGCCTCGGTCCTGAGGCTCCAGTCGGCTATACTATGGTGTCTGTTCTCTTGACACTATGCTTCTCTCTTCTGTCCGTTCAGCTGAGGGTGACACCCTGACAGCTAGTCCAAAGTCCCCGTATCATTGTCAACTCTGCGCCACAGTTTGTACTCTGTTGTCGGCTCTACCAAGGGTCTGTTCCCGTGGCGCTTCTAACCGCCTCTAATCTCCTAAGCTGCTCCAACTGCAACTGCTCTGTGTTAAAGAGAATACGACTGGAACAAGGTGGAGCAACTTAGAGGAGGTTAGAGGTGCGAACTGCGACGGGAATAGGCCCCAAGTCTCGTCTCCCTCCGCAGCTGTACCAGTCCCCGATTCCCTCCAGCTCATGCGCTCGATTTCCTGTGCTCTGTGCTCTGTGCTGTGCTCTGTGCTCTGTGCTCTGTGCTCCGTGCTCCGTGTCGCTTGGGTGGCGGCGGTGGCCGGCCGAGGCTGGTGGCCGGCCGCGGCTGGTGGCTCGCTCCATCTCTGTCATCTGTTCTATACAGCCCGGCCGCCTCCGCCGCGACCGTCCAGTCCCGCCCCCCGGCCGTCGCCGACCAAAGCCGGCCCATTGTGACGGCGAGCCGGAGGGACGGCGACCAGCCGCGGCGGAGACGATGATCAGCCCCCGGTCCCGGTCCCCCCGCCTCCCCCGACGTCGGGCGGACCCGGTCGAGGCGGGGCAGAGGCAGAGATGTGGCCAGAATGTAGGAGCCGGCAGAACCGAGGGGGTGCATAGAGCCCCGTACGGCAGGATGTGTGCAAGAGCATACACTCGGACACAGACAGGATGGCAGGCGAAGGAAACACCGCAGCCCGGTGGTGCTCGTATGTAGTCGGCTATAGGTTGTTATTGCTGTTTTTTATTGTATTGTATTGTATTAACTTTGTATGACACCCACGTCTGTAGGAAGCGCGATCTTGAACCGTACGAATCCCACGTCCCTGGCCCGGTGACAAACAACAGTCGCCATGATGGAGATGTAATAACCGCCGTCCTCGAGACGTACGGCCGTCGGCAGCGGCGGCAGGCGGGCGTCGTTCATCGCGCTGACGTCATCAGTGGAATGTCTGATTACCGGCGGACAACTGCGGCTCTGTGGCTGTGTCCTGCGGTGTGTTGTGGTTTATAGGAGCGTTCGGGCGGCACGGTGTCCGACTATTGCGGTCTGAAGCGAGCTTTATGCGGTTATTTGTTTCATGATTTAGGCACATGCTTAATACAACATAGCGATTTATGATGCATGATACAAAATAGCGACAGATCTGTTGCCGAAAAAGACAAATGTTTTCGTATATGCATGCAAATATGTTGTAGTTTAACCGTTGGCGATCTCAGTAGGATCGTCAACACCTCATTAGCATTGCTTCGACGATCTCAGTAGCATTGCTTCGAAATTGTAATTTATATTTGTGTGTTTGGTTCTGAAGTCCACTTACCGAGCGCACTCCTTCGAAAGTATGCTGCGATTTCGGTACAGGCCTGTGCCTTACATGTATATATGGGCGCATTTCCATGCCGACGTCCGCCTCTTTTATAGCATGCATCATTTATCGTGCAACTAATGACGTCAGATTTGTATGATAAATGATACCGCTGGACAGGCTCTATCAGGCTGCCTCCGGCCATAGCTGGGCCCGGACATGCCTCATTGGCTCCTTCTAAGAGCTTATCGTTTATCCAGGCCTTTCTGGCTAGCCGTGCCAGGCGCTGAATTTTAGTTCTCTCCTGTCAGACATGTTGTGACATGTTGGTCGAATCACACTGATCAAGTGCGTTGTTTGTGCGCGTGAATCAAAATTGCCATCAATTTAGCAGCGAAACGCGCGCTGTGATCGTAAAATGCTCAAATACTGCGGAATGGAATAGTTTTTACGATGTTTTCTAATAATATCTGAATAGAACTCACGAACAGACGGTGTCAGGAATATAAAAAGTGAAGTTATAAGGTTGTACGCGCATTTATGTTAAAGTCCCTTGCGAGGGGTGTCGCCGATGGTTTGTGGGAGGTCGGCTGAAATGACGAAAACAATACCCCCATTTTGTATGCATGTATGCAAGCCTTTGAATATTTTTTCTCTCTCCCTTCTTTTCATGTTAAAGGTGCTTGTTATTTTGCTCCGCCATGCGACGCGAAATTTTTACGGATTTGCCGGATAAACCCATAAATATAGGCGGTGGGCCTTGTGGAAGACAAGAAGCTAAAAATGTTATGTTACTCATTCAATTATGTTTCAGCTACTGTCGAAAGCCTACACACCTGCAGTCTTAACAATCGATCGATGCATGTATTGCGTCTGCTGTTTCTTGTCGTGGCATGAATCCACAGTCTCCGCCTGTATGCAGCACATTGTGTTGATTCCTGCGGCTGGTCTCGTGCTGCTGTGGCTGCACCGCCCCGCCCCGCCCCGCCCCGCCGCACACAGAAGGCGTTGTTTTCCCGGCAGGAAACGAATGGCCCGCCTGAAGAGGCAATGGCTCGTCTCTGCCACGGCCTGCTCCGGATAACAGGCGATAAACCGGCCGGCCAGACGGCGGCGGGCCGCACTGCTGGATGGCATCCGCGAGCGCCGCGCCGCCCCCGGCAAACAGCGCCGCTGCCAGGGGAGGCCTGTCGGCGACCTGGGGGGGGGGGTACAGGCTGCTGAGGAGTCCTGAGAACGGGACTTACAGGAACAGCGGTGGCTGGTAGCATTACCAGTACGGCTGCTAGCAGTACTGGAATCAGAGGAGGATCGAGTCGGTTGAAGAGACGGCCTGGTGGGACTGATGACGGATGTTTGCTCGTGTTATCACACCACAGCTCCATGGTAACAGGTTGCTAGTCGCATCAGCGAAGTGGTGGCCGGGCTAACAGATGACCTCCCGGATCTGTAGGGTGGTGGCAGTGGCAACAGGGGACATGCATCAGGGAAGAGCCAAGCTGGGCGGATATTCCGGCGGCACTTCTGCGATGCGATGGGGTGGTTTACATAAGTTTTGTGGAGCAGGTTGGCTCAATTTGTTTACGCTGTGTACTGGATCGTTTCCGGACGCTAGAAGGCACCGGGTCGGTTGAATGAGTTCACACCTACCATAGCTCTTTGTAGTTGCGTTTTCATTTCAAATAATCTCTTGACTTCGGTGTTTCTTGTGATATTGTGTTGCATTTGTAAGATATCTTTAACGTTTTTGTTTGACACCGTTTAGTTATTTCCGTCACATTGGCACACACACTTCGTGTAGCCGCGAACGGCAGACACCGCATTTATCGTCTGGCCTTTTTTATCTGAAGTGATTCATTTCTGAGCCGATTTGCAATTACGTTAAACCAGTTTTGTTCGGACGCCGATTGCGAGGGGACGTTGATCGAACAATCACCACTCGCTGATTTATCTTTGTTTGCTCTCTTATGCAAACCATGCCGAACGCAAAGAACACACTCAGAAATGCTCGTGCGGAACGAACTTATGAGACGTAGCCATACAGCGGGGGCAGAGCGATATCAGGATGAAGCAATTCTATTTCCGTTCTTCTGCTTGTAACGTATACACACAACTGACCAGCGGAATTGTTGCCGCTTGCTTATTTCACTTACTAATGATTGCATAAGGACGCGAACATTGGCAACACACACCCTTATCCATCCCTGCAGTACACACGGGAGGTACACAGGGTATGTGCCCCCCCCCCCCTGCTGCGGGCGTCCGTTATCGATTGTGAGCCCCGCGGCGTCTGCCTCCTTTCCCCCGGCGGCGTACAAACCCCTGTGTCGACACCGACGGCAGTCCGGCGACGGCGACGACGGCAGTCAGTCGACGGCGGCGACGGCTCGGCGGCGGAGCGGACTCCGGCGCGTCTGTGGACGTTGTGACGGTCGGTCGTCAGGTCAGCGGGTGGACTGTGGATGTCTGCCAGTGACGGTGACGGCGGCGGTGGGTGGGTGGGGTCGGCCCGAGTCCTGGCTGGCAGGGTTGACGGACGGGCCTGATGGGTGTGTATGACGCTGAGGCTGTACGGCTCGAAGTCCCGAGCTCGGAGCTAAACTGTCGCTGACGGTTATGTGAACTTCACAGAACGTTGTCACAGTGTGGAGATACTGAACTGTTGTTGAAGAATCTTCTGCCGAAGAGCCGTGGTTTGGCTTTTGGTGGCTGACAGTCAGCTGGGCGGTGTCGTGGCCTTTTGAAGTAGCGTTGCGTGCACCCTGAAGGTCGCACTCTGCTTTCTGTGACGGCTCCTCGTCCTCCGGTGGTGGCTTAGCGGGATTCTTCGAATCCATTTGATCGCCGCCTGGCGTCATCAGACGGTCTCACAGACCTGTTCACATGTGACGTGACTGTGCCAGAGACAGGAACAGGCACTCTTCTGGCGCCTGGTCGGCTCCAGTAGTGCTGAAGACAGACGTGACTGTATCTGGGGTCGTCTAGTAGTGCCGCTGCGGACGTGCTGCCTGCCTGAGTGGCGCCCGTGAGGGGAGCAGAGACGCGGTGCCCGAGAGAGGCAAGTCACGTGGTGATCACCGGATTCTGAACGATAGCAGAGCACGATGGCGATGTATTTCTACGCCAAGAAGCTGGGTGACAGCAAGGCCGCCTTCAATAGGCAAAAGGTCAGTCATGAAAGAAGGAAATGCAGAGGTTTTTCTCGATACAATATGCCTATTAAACGACGATCAATTACAATTAATCGGTTGTATTTGATCATTTAATGCTGTCCAAGAAAATGCATGACCCAAATAGTTGACTTTTATTAAATGAATATGCAAACCATAGCTACTGTGGCTAACCTTAATATTTAACAAATTATCTCTTGCCATTAATTTTGCTACCCTTGCGCTAAATATCTTCCAGCTAATATCATCCCATCACTAGAAGATGCATGATTTCCCAGCTCGCCCCCAGCTGATTTTCAATGAGGTGTAACGAGACTCTGTCACGGTCGTCCATTGTCTCGCCGTTCCGTGGTATACCGGTGGGACTCCGGGTGGAAATGGCGATGGTGCGCTCCAATTGCCATTTCTTACACTCTCCAATACCCACTGCTCGGACTCTGCAATGCCAATTACTTTCGGAGACGGTGCTCTAGTGTGTGTTGAGATGTCAGCTCATAGGGAAAGTGTCAAGCAGCGGTTGATCGCTGACTTGTGGTGGCATTCTATCGCATGATGGCCTGTTTAACCCTCGAAACATATTATGCTCTTGTCTTATACTCTTCTGATGTAAAATTATCGTGGACGAATCTTCAGATGTTACTGAGACCGGTCCTCGCCGTATTCACCGATACTTTCGCGTTACCAACACACTCATGTTAAAATATGCGTTTGCATTAGTAGTTTCTTCGCTGCCTGGACCATGCCAATCTGAATAAACTCTGACTCGTCTCCAGGGCGGCGCTAATCAGAAACGAGGGTGCTCCCGGTGACTGTAAATAGTCTCTAACGTTTGACCCGAGGCCCACCCGCAAAACCAGCCTCAGCCTCTGGGGGGGGGGGGGGGGTCATAGACACCTCGTGTGCCATGCGACCCCCAGTCCCTTGTCAGGGATGTGCCTGACTGGCAGCTTGTCGGGAAACTCCTGTCATATCCTGTCATGTTGCTCTCCCTCAGTCCTCAGATAGGAGCTTCGAGCTACCTCTGTCGTGCTGTGACCCTTCATCTGACGTCTCATCTGACTCCTGTCAGGGCCGGCAGACCGCCTGGTGTACCATAACACCTCCGTTTTCCCGTGTCAGAGACATCACCCCACCCGGTGGCGCGCTGTGAGTCTTCATCTAACCCCTGTCAGGGCCGGCAGACCGCCCGGTGTACCATAACACCTCCGTTTCCCCGTGTCAGAGGCATCACCCCACCCGGTGGCGTGCTGTGAGTCTTGATCTACCCCTGTCAGGGCCGGCAGACCGCCCGGTGTACCATAACACCTCCGTTTCCCCGTGTCAGAGGCATCACCCCACCGTGGTGGCGTGCTGTGAGTCTTCATCTGACTCGGTCCCGCCCTGTTCTGTCAGTGATGTTCAGTTGGCGTGAGCGGCCTGCCAGACCGTCTGATGCGTCACGCTGCCAGGTACCAGGCGCCGTCCACGCCACAGTGGCTGGCCGGCCCTGATTGGCTGGCTGTCAACTCTGACTGACGCGGTGATCTTATGTGCGTGTGTGAAATGCCACAGTTGCGGGATGCCATCAGTAAAATCGCGTTGAGGCTCGTGTTGAAATCGTGCCGCCCACTTCCGCCAGAACAGGGTTTTCGGTGTAGGTTTATTATATTATTTCGGCTGCTCAGCGAAGTATTTCACTGTTTTTGATGTCGCGAAATCGTGTCTATTTGTACTATAGTTTAACTATAAATCTATATCTATACTTCCTGAAAAATACGACCTAAACTATTTGTGTCATCTTTCCAACGTAACTATATTTCTTTGATCTGCCTGCATATAACTGTTATGTAAGATTACCAAACCACTTTTATTGCTTGCAAACTTGCTAGTTAAATGGAGCATGAAATGAAATAAGACCAGGCAACCGGAAAGCGAAATGCGCCCGCTAGCTCTCTCCATTGAAATGATGTGCTTTTTCCGCTCGTGTAAACTTTTCAGTGGCTGTTGGGCTGTATTTTGCTGGTGTCGCTCTATGTGATGTATCGTTATGGTTAATGCTGTATATCACGCGGCCATTATTTCCGTCCAAGTTTATGGTGAAGCGGTATATTTGACCCCGGCCGACTTTGGCACGACTGATTGTGGCGGTATTTATAACCATGAGCCGCTCTATCAGGAGATCTGTTGACAAACCGAGACAGCGATATTTAAAACCAGCACTGGGCTGTACAACCAGCTGTAATCTAGATACAGATAGTTGAGGTCTTCTTTCCAGGAGCAAATTTGTAACTTTTTTAAAGACAATTGTACCATTGTATTGCGTTAGTTACACACAAATTCAATAATAACAACTAGTTGAATATAAATATGTTCGTATTATTTTCCTGTAGTGAATGTATGCTTTTGGATCCATCGGCTAGATCTGTCATCTCAGATCACTATCTAGCCTGTGACGAGCCTCGTTTGGTGACACGCACATCACTGGTGAGGAAGTGTCCAGCATCCCATCTTTTCCGGTTCTGTTGCTTCTGCCTCGCTGTGTCTGCGGCGCGGGAAATGTACCGCTAAGACCGACCAACACCGGTGTACGGCTTACGTCTTTCTCGTATATCGTATATCTGTCTCGTATATCGCCCAAATCATCATCATCATCATCATTGTATATCGTATATCTTTCTGGTATATCGTATATCTTGCTTGTATATCGTATATCTTTCTGGTATATCGTATATCTTTCTTGCATACCGATATGTGAGTATTTTTCTGCTCTGGAGCTGACGAATTAAGCGGATTCGGCTGCGCATGCGCATTACGTTCGGATTAATGACGCATGTGACTTACCGCCTGTCAATACGCGTCTCAGCTGTCTTGCTTGACACGCACGGCCTTCCGGGATGGACGCAGCCGGCGCGCCACATATGCCGCTAATTGGAAATGTGGGCGCTAATGACGCGCCGGCTGCGAATCAGAGGACATTGATCTGCGGCGGACGGTGGTCGGCCTGCCCGCCGCGTTTGTCTGACGCGGCAAACGCCTGGTCGGCTAGGCTGTTCCGACCAGGTTTTCTTGATGCGTTGTCACTCCTCGAGACAGCGGCGTTTTGACGCTGTGTCGGTGGGAATGTGCACGCTACGTGATAGTTACGCTTCACTTAGTTTGGATGACACATTTTGACGCCCATGCGTCAAATGTGCCTTGATGAAGTATCGTGCAAGTTAAATATTCCTGAGACATATCTGAGGGTGTGACAGGGGTGATCATTGTTGCCAGCACTGTTGTCGATGCTCGGTTAAATTGAAGCTCGGCTCATGGTGGTCGCGTTTTACCTGATTATACTGATTATATCAGGCAGCTATATCCTGTCAGTTTTGTCCGTGTCTTAAAGGGAATATAGCACCTTGGGAAAAGTATGTAGAATGATGGAGAAGAATGCCCTGATTGCGTCACTGGCATTCCATTTTTGCGAAAAAAGTCAGTAATTGTTGTAAAAATTGAAAAAATAGTCATATGTTTAATGTGACGTCACAACAATATTGCGTCACCAAGCGAGTTGTGACGTCCACAAGGAGGCATCGAACGGGCAAAAATCGTCTCTGAATCAGATGCGTAAAACGTAACAACTGAGTTTCTTCTTCCTGGTTCCTGAGAGGCGGCAAAACTATGAATATTTGTGTATACGGCGAATTACAAATGTGTTTGAACTTGGTCTTGTGCGACTAGGGTCTATTCTATGAGCAGTCTTCGAGCTGAGTAATGTTTTTACCAGAGGCACACCGCTGGCGCCTTACGACAGTTTGACTAATGAAGTTACTTATCAAACTAGCGGTCCAGCACCAGGGAATTATGTCCAATGGCTGTTATGACTCTAGCCCATTAAAGCAATTCATTAGTTAAGCAACTGTTCGGCATAGTGCATGCTATTGGAGGAGATGAATATTTAAGCAACGTAAAGCGACAGACCATGCACCAGCTTAGATGCCCGTTGTGAAGAGACTTATCGTGCTGTATTCACTCCATCAGATATGTGAACATACCAATGACAATCCCTCACAAAGTTATGGTCCAATCATGTTTTTTTGGGAAAACCGAACTTCTCGCATAAACTAACACAAATGTCTTATATTGTTGACTGCTATCTTGAAGGAATCGATGCACGCAGTCCACCCAATCAACACATTATGTCATACTCACAATCAGTATCTATGGATAGTGACTTTCTGCTTTAATGTTGGAAGAGCGGTCTTCGACGAAGTCAGTTGACATAAATGTCTTATTTCATAACATATCCCACATAGTGAATTTGCCCGAGGATGGCACGAGTGTGACAATAAATTAGTTAGTAACTCGAAGACTCGTGCTTCTATTAGCGAGAATGAGATAATTCGGCAGCGTACCGGTTCAAGCTTACCCATTCAACAGTTGAGCGCCTTGAAAGACCATTGTCTCTGAGCATTATTTTCAACATGAGAGGAGTCATGAAAACGAGCAAAGAAATTGACATTCAATTTTACAAATTGTTCGAACGTATTACCTTTCGGTAGCCTGAAACATACGGGCCCGGAGCGCGGCTTTCAAAAAGCAAGACTGTTGGATATCATGAGATGTAACTATTTGAGTATTACGTTATCGAGAGCGATCGGGTATTTTTGTGACTTGAAATGAGAATATGACTCACTATAGTTAGCGCTACCAGAGCGTCTGTTGGCGTGTGCAGAAACTTCCAGTAACGTAGGAGTCTGTGTTCGAGAAGAAAAATGTCTATTGAACTTTTAGATGGATTTCATCAGTACACTCCGCACAGACTCGGTTATCATGCGAGTATCCTAAAAACTAATGTTAAAGGTGCTATATTCCCTTTAAGTCGGTTAACACTGTTTGCGCGGTACGGTGTCTCTTTCAAGACGCGTTTGCTGCATTAGATGCCTTTTATCCCACGGGTTACAATTTGTATTCTAGTTAAGGAATGTCTTTACAATTAATATATGCTGGGTCGCAGTTTGGTAATTCCTCTTCCCGTCCATAGATGTCACCACAGGTATGACGCCTGAAGCATGCTGTGCCGCACAGCCCCAATAGTTCCTCCTCCAGTCCATAGATGTCAGCACAGGTCAGACGCCTGAAGCATGCTGTGCCGCACAGTCCCTGTAGTTTCTCTTCCAGTCCATAGATGTCAGCATCTGCGGTAATCGATCGTCACATGTATGCAAATGCTGTGGTCACGTATGTGTTCACGGGCACTCCATTCCAGAGCTCACTTGAGCTCAGGTAAATCCTCTGATTATCGGTGTGGATGATTTAGTCGCGCGAATGTATGTGATATCCACTTTTGAGAGAACTCTATGATGGCTTATGGCATTGGTATGCAGCAGTAGTTATGTGTCTAGCGAATGGTGACTTGAGGGGATTGGGGTGGGGGGGGGGGGGTCAAGGTTTTCTATCGCAGTTTGTGCTGTCAAGACTGAAAGTTGACATAATTACATTGTTGATCGATTTGACTAACAATCGAACTTACAGCTTGTCATCATATGATTAATATTCACATTTTATAGTTGCAATGTAAATGTTGATTGTGATATTGTGAAGGCATTTACTTACAGAAACTCCTCAATGCTACAAGTGAATACACACTTCACGGATTTATTGGAGGGATATTATGACATGACTCCTGAGCTACCAATCGGTTGTGCTTCTTCTGAGAGAAGTCCAACTAAAATATATCAGCGAGACATACAATGTTGCGCTCTTCAATTATAAAGGTTTCCACTGGTGGAACACTTGCATTCATTTTTGGAGGTTATGCGAGTGGACTTGCGTCATGCACTTCTGGTCAGATCTGATCTGTTGGTGTTGGGAGCGCTCCACCTTTGGTTCTGTATTATTCGTGCGCGTCTTGTAGTGGCTCGTTAATAACATAACTACGCTACATTGATATATGATAAGGAATGTTATTATCCTCCCAGTACCAAAGTTTGTAGGGATTTAGAGGCCTTTAGCTAGTTTCAAATATCCGCAAACGTCTGTCGGCGGACGGAATAAAATACCAGTGCCACCCCTGCTTTGTGCTGTCCTCTGAATGGAGGGTCCGTGTTCTGACTATGAACGTTGGTGCGTGTCGGCGCAGCAGCTCGGCTGCTTACCGCGGACACCTGGAGAGCGGGCACAGCTAGAAGAGTGGAGCTGCTGTCCCGTCATAGAGCTCCACCACCTTAAACAGAGCTCATCCTCCAACGGGACAGCCGCTGTCCATGATGCAGCTCCCGCCCTCTCCTGTCCCTCTCCCTCTCCTGCTCCCTCTATTTCTCCTTCTCTTTCTCCTTCTCCTTCTCCTTCTCCTTCTCCTTCTTCTCCTTCTTCTCCTTCTCCTCCTTCTCCTCCTTCTCCTTCTCCTACTTCTCCTTCTCCTTCTTCTCCTCCTTCTCCTTCTCCTTCTCCTTCTCATTCTCCTTCTCCTTCTCCTTCTCCTTCTCCTTCTCCTTCTTCTTACATCCTTCGCGTTACACTACTTCCCTCGTACACACTTCTCTCTTCCATCCTACTCTCCCTTCCTCCCATCTCCACGTATTCTTCACGCTCTTCCACTTCTTCTCGTCCCTCTGTCTTCTCTCAGATCTTGTCTCCTTAGTCGCACTTCGTACTTCTATACTTGTTCTCACTTTCTCTCTTCTGTCCTTTCTCAATCCAACTCCTCTCCTATCTTACCTTATTTCGAAATTTATCCTAACTGTTCTTACCACTTACTAACGTTAACTCTGCTTTCACCCCTCCCACTTCCTTCACTCCGTCTTCGCCCTATATCTTCCTTCTCTTCTCCTCTGCTGCTATCTCCTTCCTTCGCACTTCCCATCCTCTCTTCTCCTTCTCTCTTGTCGCCATCTCTTCTCTCTTCGTCCTTATTTCATCCTTCTTCGTTCGCTGCCTTCTCTATTCCTCCTTCTCCTTCTCCTTCTCCTCTCCTTCCTCCTTCTCTTCTCCTTGCTCCTCGCTCCTTCTCCTTCTCTTCTCCTTCCCTTCTCCTTCTCCTTCTCTTCTCGGCGCTTCTTCCTTCTCCTTTCTCCTCTTCTCCCTTCTTCTTCTTCTCTTCTCCTCCTAAGTAATTCCGATTTCACTTACTCTCTGACATTCTCCCCCATCTCCTTCTCCCTTTCTTCCGCCATTTGCTTCTCCCTCTTCCACTCGTGCCGCGCATCTTCCTCTCTCTCTTAACATACTCATACTCGCCTCTCCTCTGTCGTCCTTACCTTCCCTCTGTTCACTCTATCTCTCTCACCTTCTACGCTTCTCGCGGCCTCACTTCCTCTTCACGTCTACACTCTCGCTCTTCTCTTCCTCTTCCTCTTCCTCTTGTCCTATCCTATCACTCTTCTCTTCTCTCCCTTACCGTCCTTTCCTCTTCCGTCTAACCTCTTTGCTTCTCTCACTTCTTTCAATGTCCTTCTTCCTTCTTCCTCTTCCTACTCCTCTCTTTTCCTTTCTTCCCTCCTTCTTTCTGCTTTGTTACCTTGCTCTCACTCTTTCTCCACGTCCTTTCTCTTCTTAATTCCGCATCGCCGTCTCCCTGCTTCTGCGGTCTCTTCTCTCTTTGTCTATATCTCAGGTTCGGTTTATAAGTCGTGTATCGTCCTCTTTCTCTCCTCTTTTCTTCTCCCTTTTCTCTCCTCTCCCTCTTTCTCTTTCTCTTTCTCTTTCTCTTTCTCTTTCTCTTTCTCTTTCTCTTTCTCTTTCTCTTTCTCTCCCTCTCCCTCTCTTTCTCGGAGGTCCAGAGAGGTGCCACAGACAGACAGACAGACAGACAAAACAAGCAGACACCGTCTCTGCCACCGCCGGCCAATGCTGGACGTGTCCGCCGCGGGCGCTATTATGTCGTCCAGCTCAGCGCGTCTGCCGCGTCGCAGAAGTTTGGGCGAAGCTTGAGACAAGTTTACCGATTAGTTAGCCGGTTAGAGATCCAGCAGTGCGTCCGTCCGTTATGCGAGAGGACTGTAAGACTCCCGTTCGTTATGCGAGAGGACTGTGGGGCACCCTTACGTTATGGGATTGTATACTCGTATATTATTATGAGGACTGCGAAACAGCGTGGTTTGCCAGAAAAAGCCGATGATATCCGAATTATATCAATACATGATCGTATTGTGACAATAAACTGAATAATTGTCGGAGGGCTTGTACATAGAGGATTTAACTATTATTTATCAAATTGAATATTTATTACAAAAACAAAGTTGTATATGTTTGTTTGAAACAAAAACATATTTTTGTTTTTGTAAAATGTGTTTAATTAAACACAAATCAAGGAGAGGTCAGTACAAAATACAAATACAAAATAAACTGAATGGCTCGAAACCATTAACAGTATTCATATTTGATTTTGGGTTCGATGTTGCATCATGAGTATATCTTAATATATTTCGTACATAATTGCTACAGAGAAGCACTTAAGATAAAAGCATAATCATCTGCAGGCTCAGAATGTCTTAACAATATCCTTTGCTGGCTTCCCACATGTACATGTTTGTATGCACCCTGCTTTTTGCAGACATAACCACCGCAGGCGCTCCTCTGCAGCGCTTACATAGCCGCTGTCTGTAGACTAACCAATGCTGAGCAGTGAGCACATATTCTCCCTATCGACCCGCCGTTCTCGGGGGGTTCGCCGGTGGTCGGCTCTGGCTCCACTGGGAGTCAGCAGCCGGGGGTCGCGTTGGGTTTGGGGGGGGGTCGCGAGGATGCCCTAGTGCTCCGCTGCAGTCAGTGGATGTCTGTTTTGCCGCCGGGGTTCTCTAGGGTGGCTTCCCCCTGGGTTCACCGCGGCGATGTTTTGCCGCCGGGCCACAATCGGAAACCAGTAATGTGCGCCGCCGCCGCTGCCGCCGCTCTCCCTCTCTCTCTCTCTCCCTTTCTTGCTCTCTGCCGCTCTGCTCTAGCCAGGCGCTAATTGTGTTGTACGCCCGGCCTGGCAATGTGTTGACAGCCGTGGTGTTGCGGGTGTGCCCCCCCCCCGATGTAGGGGGAGGCGGAAGGAGCGCTCTGTGGCATCGGAGTCTACGAGTGCGTAGTTCGTTTAATGTGATCCAGTTTCCATGAATAGTTAACTTAATTGTTGGTTTTAATAGATGATTGAGTTGTTGATTTTAATGGATCTGTTTGTTTAGATCAAGAATAGCGCTGCCAAAATATACCTATTTACATAAATTACAATACGTGTTGAAACATGGATATGTTTCATACATTAACTCGATACAAAATATGAGTGGCAGTAAGTATGGTGTAAACTTAGTTTAAAGTAAAGCTATCCCTTTCCAGTGACGGTTTGATCTGCAGTCTGGCCTCTCCGACAGTTGCATTATTACATTAAGCCCTCTTCGATTACGGCTATCACAGCTCGTTTGAATTGTTTTGTTGACGATATACCTCCAAATCCTGATGACATTTTTGGCCAGTGGTGCCAATCTTCTGTTTGGCCGTCAGAATATGGTGCCAGGTTCGGCAGACTTGGTACTGTCTATGCATGCTACCTTCAATACTGATCCCGCTAATATTGAATATTGGATCCCGCTAATATTGAATATTGGTCCCGCTAATATTGAATATTTGAATATTGATCCCGCTAATATTGGATATTGATCCTGCTAATATTAAATATTGATCCTGGTAATGTTGAATATTGATCCTGCTAATATTGGATATTGATCCTGCTAATATTGGATATTGATCCTGCTAATATTGGATATTGATCCGGCTTATATCAAACACTCGCCACCATGCTGATTGCTGGTATTGGAGCTGGCGCGGGCGTTATGAGTGTCGCTGGTATCTCTCAGGTCCGGAAATTAACAGACCGTGCCGCTATGACGTCACACGTCCAGATACACGGAAGATATTGGCAGGGGTCAGCAGATCCGGATACGCCAGCCAGTGAGCGGGGCTTCGCTGGCGTCGGGCGCGTACGACTCGACCAGATATTGGCATTTGTCGTCTGGGGCGCCAGAACACTGTTTGCTGGCCTAGGATGAGCGGCTCTAGAAGGTGCAAGTGTGATGGCAATATTTTGCAGGCAGTTCAGCTTCTGCACATTGGCACATAATTGTGTGTTTCATGCATCACGTTTGCGACAGTCTCTTCATTTTCGCGTTACTGTAAATGTGATATTCCTGTAACGCTGTGTACCGTACCCAGAATGGAAGGCAGACAGGGAGCGGCTGTCCTTTGTATGCTGCTCCTGCGGCACAGCGCGGGGGACGCCATTCTCCCGGGTCGATCTTTGTTACGCCGTCTCCCTTCTTCCTCCTCTCCCTTTGTGCTTCGTACTGTGCATACTGGAACCTAAGCGGCGCCAGCGGCTAAGATACGTTGGGGGGGGAAGGCGGAAGGATTAGCACACATTGGAGATATGGCGAGGGGAGAGGACGCTAGAAAGGGCGGGGGCGGGGTGGGGGGGGACTGGACGTTCCCAAGGCAGGAGACGTCATCTGAGAAGGGGTCCCCGTGGAGAATGCTAGCAGCTAGCCGCGTGCTACAGTGGAGAGGAGGCGACATTTTTTTTTCGTGCGAACTCGACCGGTTGGTTTCCTTGCAGGCAAGCGGAGGATGGTTGTGAAAGGAAATAAACTGCGGGGAACCCACGGCCCAACATCAGCCGAAAGAGAATAAAGGGAAGGCATTGCTATGCAGTGTGCAGGTTAAAAGGGCAGCACAGAGCGACCCGAAAGGGGGTCCGTACTGGTATGTCCTGTCCTCGCTGCGATCCGTCGCCAGCCTCTAGCCCACGTCCGTCAGGCAGGGTGTGTTTATCCATGGGTCAGAGCTATCACCGCGCCCGGCCCCTCCCCGCCCGTGTGCCTTCCTGCTGTCTTGGGTCTCGGGTTCGTCCGTCTTCCCGTCCCGTCTTCTCTCCCGCGTCCGTCTCCGTCCCGTCTCCCGTCCCGTCTCTCCGTCTCCCGTCCTCCCGTCTCCCGTCTCCGTCTCACCGTCTCCACCCGTCTCCCGTCTCCCGTCCCGTCTCACCCGTTCCGTCTCCCGTCTCCCGTCTTCCGTTCCCCGTCTCCGTCTCCCGTTCTCACCGTCTCCCGTCTCCCCCGTCTCCTCCCGTCTCCCGTCTCCCGTCTCCGTCTCCCCGTCTCCCGTCTGCACCGTCTCCCGTCTCCCGTCTCCTCCGTGCTCCCGTCTGCCTGTCTCCTGTCTCCTGTTCTGTTCTCCTGTCTCCCGTCCCCGTTCCCCGTCATTCCCTGTGCTCCCTGTAACCCATCTTTTTCCCCACACAGGGGGTTCGATGGTGTCTCGGCGGTGTGGTCGGCGTGTGTCGGGCGTGTGTCGGCGTGTGTCGGCGTGTGTCGGCGTGTGTCGGCGTGTGTCGGCGTGTGTCGGCGTGTGTCGGCGTGTGTCGGCGTGTGTCGGTGTTTGTCGGCGTGTGTCGGTGGCAGAGGCGGTAATGCACCCGTTGTACGGATCACCGGCGGACGGTAATGCCAGTTATGTGTCGGTAGAAGCCGCCGTCATGGCTCCATCTAGTGCCGCAGACAGAGCCGCTGCCGCCTACACAGGTCAGGCGGTAGGTCAGGTCAGGTCACAGGTCACAGGTCACAGGTCAGGCGGTAGCCAGGGGGGACTCGGGGATGAATCTGGTGGATACCTGCATGTGTTGTATTATGCATTTGCGTGTATTTGATATTCATGTGTGTAAAAAACATATGCTAGGATCATCACACTCTTTTGCACAAAGTGTTTTATTCTCCGAAGATAGTAAATGACACGGGATAGTAGCTGCAGCTCTGGTGCTGTGAAATCCTGAGCCACTTCATTTTCCATAAAGTTAACTAAACATGCTACATGATGACATGCGAACCACGCCTTTTGACCCAGAGTGCTATGCTAAGCAGTGAGCAGGGGTCCGAAGCCTGCACTCTGAATCCACATAACCGAGCAGAAGTGAAATTCAGTTTACCAGATGTGTTTTTTTGCCTCCAGCCTAACTTTGGGCGCGACAGCGGAGGATCTGTTACGTGCTGCATTATGGTGCGACGCGGCTGCCTCGATACGTTGAGCCGACGTGTTTGTTCCCGGCAGACAAACTTGCAAAGTCCATCCTCTTCTGCCCTCGGCCTCAGGGGACGCTGGCCACCCCAGAATCGGCCGGTAAAATTCCGAGCATGGTCAGCGTGCGCCTCTTTCTTCCATCAGCGGCGGGTCGCTAGAAAGACTCGACCGACTGGCCGGTGAGACATAGCGCAGTCACTCTTTCGGACGTCCCCCGGGCATTGTTCTGGCTGATAGAGGCGTCGGGCGGTGGCGGTGATGGACGGAGTGGTACGTGGGTCCGGACAGAGGTCACACAGGTCAGCGGGAGGTCACAGGGGTCAGCCGGAGGTCACAGGGGTCAGCCAGGTCAATGGAAGTGGCGGCGGCGGTGGTGGATGGTGGTTGGAGTGGTGCGTGGGTCCGGACAGAGGTCACGGGTCAGTCAGGCCAGCGCCTGCTGGTCGGAATGGACACGGGGGGGGGCGATCGCAGGCCACGGGGGTCCAGGCTAAACGGGTCACTGATTTATGTAGCCTTCTAAGAGAAAAGGATGTGGAGGGGTCCGATAAAGGTTGGTTATCGGTTTTTAAAGAACTGCGGGGTCGGGAAAGAGTAGAATCTTGGAGATGGAACGGAGAGAACTGAAGTGGGCACTGCAGAGGTCAGACGTGGGTCCAGGTGGAGATCGTTGGTGGAACGTGGCGAGAATGGTCGTGACCATTTATTCTTCAGAAAATCGACAGTGGTATGAGCCCAATACCACTATTGTCATATCCTGAAGACAGCTGGCGGCATGGACCTGCTGGTTGGGGAGAGGCGGCAAGCCGGCGCGGTGACAGGGTGAAGACTTCTTTTGTCATGGATTGGGGGTCCGATGCTCCCCGTGGTCAGCCGCATAAGTTTAGTTCTGACTTCATGTCACCGATATACCTTGGAACTGGTGGAGCGTTTCCTCATGCGGCAGACGCCTGTGGTATTTGGACTGTCTGAAATTCAGACAAGAAACAACACCACAAGCAGTCGGGGTTGGGTCATGCTGACGTCATTGGACCCAGATGGTGGCTGCGGAAAAGTTGGCGATCATACTGAAACTATCTTCAGTTGAAAGAGTTTCGAAGTCTTCAGTTGAAAGAGCTTAGGGTGGATTAGTAGCAAAGCCCATGGTATGACATTTGAAATTGGGACAATTTTGAGAACATTTGTGAAATAGCATTAGCCTTTCAAGACGATGTTTTGTGTGACAAAACCTAAGTATTTCATTTGCACTTCCAGCGTTGCCTTGTCTTGTAAGCCCTCTCCATTAGTAGAATGCTCGTTGCGTAGTCGGATCCAGAGCACATCCTTTCTCCTTCTTCCTGATTGGGTGGCACGCCAAATCGGCGGCAACGGCTGCTCCTAGCCAGCTGTCAGCGGCTAGAGAGGGCTTTTTCGGGTCCAAACGGAATGCTCAGTTTTCATAGCTGCGATTGGCTGGAGCAGCGCTGTGATTATATATTACTGACCGGGCCGAAGAAATTATCTGGAAACGAGGTTTGCAAAATTAGCGGAGGTCCGAGTGCAAAGCACGAGGACCAGAGCTAAATTTTGCAAACTGAGTTTCCAGATAATTTCGTCAGGCTAAGGTTAGTAAGATTTTTCCTACATGCCGGAATATGCTTTAAGTATATCACGAGCCAATTCATTATTCAATAATATTAGTAGTAACTTATTAAGTTTAGGCCGGACAGGAAACTTTTGTTTCCTGCCCGACCTATCAAATAACATGGGAATTCGGGTCGGACAATTTCTGGCCCGACGTTTTTCTGCCCGGCTCGTGTTATACTTGCATACCCCGGCATGTTGGAAAATATGTGTTAGAATTCACTAAGGCGAGCCTTCTTCGCCAACTCAATTAACAACTCATCCCAATGACTATGCCGAGTTCGAACGTATTTCCTGTGTTCAGAAGTATTTTCTAGGTATTTCCTATATTAAGTAATGATAACGGGCACAGGAGGCATCACCACCGTCGCGGATTTCTCCGGGGCAACTATCTATGAATAACAAAGCCGGCCTATATCCGGCCTGCTGTGGTGCGATCGGCTGTATTGTTCGCCAGAGACGCGTCTGGGATCGACCGTGCTGGTACTGCCTGTCACTGCCGCTGCCGCTGCCGCTGCCGCTGCCGCTGCCGCTGCCGCTGCCGCTGCCGCGACCGCGACCGCGGCTGCTGCTGCTGCTGCTGCTGCTGCTGCTGCTAGGCGGTATTCTGAATGACTGGCACGAATCTTTGGTAGCCAAGACAGCCAGTATCAATAGCGATGTTTCCATGACGCTGTACTATAGGCGACGTTTCCATGTAAGTGGAAAATATTTTTTTTTTTCGTTTACATTTGAGTCATGTAAACGCTCGTTCGCTAGCTGACTTCCGTTATATGTAATTTTGATTTAAGGATAATCCTTCCATTGAAACGGGGCTGCTGATAACATGAAATGATGATCTATCACGTATGTATTTAATAGTACTAATTGACGTATTGCAAATGAAAGCTAAAAATCAGCTTCGTCGCTGCGTCTCTTCTCGTTTGGTGGAGATAGGATGAAATGATGGCCAACGATGCAATTATTAATCACCTACATCTGTCATCTGAATCGGAATTTCATGCAGTTCGCTCGCGACATTTCTCTTGACTGACCCTCAAACCACGGACAGCTGACAGCGGTGTGACGTCACCTCGCGCTGACGGCCCGGGTCACGTGATCGGAATCCCCGACCGGTGATTGGCTGCCGCGTCAGTGCCATATATTCTATTGTCAGCAGCAGAGCGGGCTGACATTGGCGGTCCACAGGCGACTCCCGCACCAATATCCTCCGGGCCATCAGTCAGAGGGGCCGGGGCCACGGCGACGGTGGAGGGGGGGGGGGGGACAGCCTGTAGCCGACGGTTTTTAATAGCCCACGGATGTAGTTTCCTATTCAAATTGTGGGGTCCTTGCCCCACAATGGCCCCACGCCCCACCAACTTTAAGTTTGTCTATTTTTCACCTAAACCTTGCAAAACAACCAGCCAATCGGACATTTCGCTCCATCAACATCTCCTGATAAGCTCCCCACCTACGCGGCAGCCTACCTGTGGCGCCGTCTGACTGCCGAACGCATAACTAGGGCCGACACTGTCACTTCTGTCAACTTGTCTATGGAAGGCTGTCTACTTTGGCCGAGTTAGAGTCGGATGGGGATGCCTGCTTTTTGAAACGCACATCCAATGATTCCTTAAATTCGCCTGGGTGGGCTCATCCCTGTTCGGTAACGTCGCCAAAGACGGGCAAGAAGCGTCACGTCCAGGTGAATCTGTGTATGCGCAAATAGGACTTCCCTGTGTAATGGGGAAGAAGAGGGATTGAAGGATTGAAGGGATTGAAAATTGAAATTTAACTTTATGTCCACTCCCTAGGAGTGGACATAAAGTTAATGCGTTTCGACATGAATGTTGCGGGCTCATCTCCGGTTACAATATTCGTGAACATATCCTGTGTGTAAGCATCACTGCAACTACTCTAATCAAACGTCGAAGAGTCTCTAAAATCTACTCAAAACTGTCCTCGCGCCATTCTGCTTGGCTGTGCGGAAAATGCCTCGCTCTCGAGCCTCGAATGATTGAGGCCTCCACACTCACTCTGCGCTCTGCCTGTCTTTGGCTGGGTGTTTGAGTTAATCCGACTCGAACTCATCGCAGCCGATAGATCCATCAGTGAGCCGAACCTCGCGATGAGAGGACTGGGGCGCTCCTGGCCGGAGATAATACCACTCTCTGTCTCTCTCTCTCTCTCTCTCTGTGTTTGTATTGATTGGATTGTTTTTTCCCGGTGACCGGGCTGCCGAGTCTTAGGGATAGATGGTCTTCCCTCTAACCGTGGGAGTTGGCTGTGAAGCCGGCGTCGTGTTTAGCGGCCGCCCGGTCGGTCTTTGTCCCGTCCGAGCGATGGCCGGTGTTTATCAGAGGGCCTCAGTCCAGCGCGGCGTCTGCCAGTGACGCCTAAATCCGACGGAGAAGATTCGCCGGCTTCAGAAGCGGCAGATGAGCGGGTGTTCAATGCTCGTCTCTTGGTTTCGTGTGACATAAAATTTGCACATGAATGTGTGCATGTGGGCGTTGATGATCGCCGTTGAGACTCCGGAATGTATGTGTTTACGCCTTTGACAGTGATCTGACAGTTAATCAATGCGAACAGATTGCAGTGCTGAGAACTGTGCTGCGCGGTGATTTACCTATTTGTGGGTATATTAACTCATTTTGCGCGGGGTTTCATGACCTCTGACCTCTGACCTCTGAATCTCTGACCTCTGATAGACACATTATTCGCTGTATGCGGGCCTGCACCTCTCCCAGTATGCTGCCGGGTGCCGGGGACCCATACTGTCTCGTTCAATAACGAGATACGCAAAACGAGAGAGAGAGAAAAGAATGGTGCTGAGAGAAATGGTCACCCATCCTGCAGCATGACGAAAAGATCTCCAATCTTATATTGACTCGGTCAATGAACAACTGGCGGTACGTTGGCGTAAAAAAACTAAACAAACAAAAGAAGGGAAATAATGTATTGAAACACAGCTGACTATTGAGCTGACACACATCCGGAAACCAAATAAACTAATGTTCAATGCCTGTCTTATATCCGCTTAGCTTCCAGCCGTCTGTGCCTCGCGGGGAGCCGGATACCACCAGCTGGATCTCTATAGGAAGATCCTGCTCTGGATCTCTCTAGGGCTGTTGTACTGGGTTGGAGCAGTTTGAGTGATTTCTGCTGTTTCATATCAGCTGATTGAGTAGTCCAGGTTTTTAATAAGTATGAAAAAATGATCTTACACATGTCAAAAATATTTATTTTTTGAAAAATATACTCCTAATATGCGAAACAAGCTTTCGGCGCTAAGCCATTATCAAGTTTTATATTAGGAGTATATTTTTCAAAAAATAAATATTTTTGACATGTGTAAGATCATTTTTTTTCATACTTATTAATCAATATGGCCATGTCATCCATCCTCACACACAAAAAGTCCAGGTTTGGATCGGTTTAAGTTCGGCGAGCCTAAGTGAGTTGTGATTCTGCTGCAGTGTTCCGCGAACCTTTCTGCTGGGAAAGCGTGCTGGTTGGCTGATTTGTCACTCGGTTATTGTTTCGGTGAGTTGATTGCGACACGTGTACTGGGAAGTTGTTAGTTGAAAGCGTTGGAGCGGTTGATTGCAGTTTGCAGAAGTTGCTGGTCAGCTCGGAGGGCGCCGATTGGTCGTCTCTGGCAGACCCGCGATGCCGTACAAACTTGCTTTCGCTGATAAATGGAGTTTCAACTGTTCCAGTCTCAGAGAGCAATTTATAGTGCCGTCCAATTTCTTGTTGTTCCAGGACCAGATGACT
>VOPJ01008763.1:0-24238 GCA_014673585.1 Semibalanus balanoides | reverse complement strand
ACACAACGTTGTGATAGTGTAATTTTTGTAGACTCCCAGGAACGTTGTCAACAACGTTACCTTGTGACGCTCACAAAACGTTGAAACAACGTTGCTACAACGTTATTTTTGACAAGCATAGCGAACGTGACTTACGTGGTTGATCATTAATCTTAGCAAGATGGTGAATATGCTCAATTTATATTATTTTACCACATTGCGAGCTGTTCTTCCCAAGTTACAAGAACAAAGTTTTGACATCGTAACGATACAACGTTGCTGTAACGTTTAACAGCGACACTTATACAACTTTGTATTCACAACATTCACGACGCTGTCGCAACGTTGCTAAAACGTAAAATTCCAACTTGATTTTTCACAACGTTGTTACAACGGTATCTGTTTCTGTTACCTGGGTGCACAAACTGCACATGTTTCAAGGATCGATACTACGGGACTCCAATTTCGCCAAACACCAAGCCTTAAGAAGCAGGTCAAAGGTCATGACGCGCTACCCCCGGTCAATAGAACATGTGACTAAGGACAAAATTGCGATTCTTACCCCCCTTCATCGCAGCCCAAACCGACGGATTGCCCCCCCCGATACAAATCCTGGCTACGTGCCTGGTCCACGTAAAAAAATCTGAAAAAGTTGTGACGCCACTATAGAGCGGGGGGGGTAAATCACGACTGACCGGGACGAAAATCACAACATGCCGTGCGTCGGTCGGGGTGGCAAAAACATACGTTTGCCTACGGATATTTCGTTCTTTTGGGGGGTCAATTGCCCATTTCGCCCATCTCTAATCCGCCACTGGCAAGGCTCTAGTTCAGGCACGTAGCCATAATTTTCATCAGAGGGATCACGTCAGAAAAAATGCTACTCAGTCCTGAGCCATATGCTGCTGGCCGGGGGCTGCCTCGTGTGATTAGGTTCAGGTCGTCAGAGAATCTCATTATATCTAGTCTGAATTTATTTTGTTCAGGGGGGCCATGGCCCTCTTGCCCCCCTTTGACTACGTCCCTGCCAGTGGCGGATCCAGAAAATCTTCAAGGAGGGGGCCATCAATTGCAGTGGTAGTCCTACCTATACCCAAATATGAAACCTCGAGCAGGATTTGAATCCAACTAATATTTTGAGGGTGCCCCTATTTCAGCATTTTTTTGTTATTTTGCAAAAATGTTAAGGACCCCTCAGGTCAAGCAGAGTGACGCCTCAGCCGGCAGAGTGCCCCCTGAGGCGGCTAGAGTGCCCTCAGTGCGAACAAGAGTGCCCCTGCAGGCGGCGAGTGCCCTCTCACGGCGAGCAAGAGTACCCTCAGGCGACAAGAAGTGCCCCTCAAGGCGACAAGAGTGGCCCCCTCGAGGCGGCCAGAGTGCCCCTCAAGCTCGAGGCCCAAGGGGGGCATGGCCCCATGCCCCCCCTCTGGATCCGCCACTGGTCCCTGCTCTAGTTTCACTCCATAACACAGAAACAGCTGTTAAAACACATTTACAGCTGGGTGTACGTTTTTCCCGGGCGCCCTATTTTGCGCCCCGTTCCCCTCAACAGTAGGCGAGATAACAAAGAAGGTTAAAAATAATTGCATTAACCGGGAATAACAAGGGCAAAACCTTGAGCCTTTCACTCGACAACAAAATATAACCCACGGGAAATGTCCACCTCCAGGCATCCTTCGCAGTTACGCACCTGCCAATCAGCCATCTATCTGCCTTCGGAAGCGCTTGCCTCGAGTTGTGGCCGCAAACAAAACCACAGCTTCTTTCCTCCGCCGCTACGAGCCGCTGGCATCGCCTCAGCTGCGTCGACGTCAGCTCTGGTTCCGTGTTGCGGCGGTTGTGAAGGGAGGGGAGCGGGACTGGGGAGGGGAGGGACCGGCTGCCGGCCTGTGTGATTGTTCCTCGCGCCGCAGCGGGCGCCGCAGTTTCGCAGCTGGGTGCGGAGGGGGAGTGTGTTGCGTAGCGTTCGGTGGCAGACCCTGGAATCGCGAGGAACGCAGACGCGTGTCGCGTGCTACCGGTGTCCGTGCGGATCAGCGAGAGAGAGGAATTGTGCCTGTGGAATTAGTGGTGGAAGGGTGGATTCAGGTGGAGTGAACACCCGTGCGTAGTGTTCTGGTGCCGCCCCGCTGTGCCTGTGTTGTGTGACCTTGTGGAGCATGAATTGAACGGACGGACAATAGAGCCAACACCGGCTCAAACGGCAGCACCTCAGCACAGCAAACATGGTAAGAGGCCGGTGAGGCCCACGGTGGGGTGGACAATTGAACAGTGGAACTCATCTGTAGCACGTCACACTGTTTCAGTGTCTCATGCCCCTGGGCTCGGAAAGCGAAGTCGAAGTCCAGGCGCGGATCTAGGGGGTGTCCCCCCCTGAGCCGGGTCGCGCCCATGTCGCGCCCGTAGGGCGCAACTTTTTGTATGTGGCGCCCCCTGACCGAAATCCTGGATCCGCGCCTGAAGTCGGGCTAGTGTTTTACAATCGTGCGTATTTTGAGCAGATGTTTCGCATCGTGAGTCGCAAACAATGCAAGAAGTAACGGCTGGTTACTTCCAAGCGTGGGAAGTAACCATTTCTCTCGTGATGATATCGACATGTTAACCCGCGCGGCGTAGGGGGAAAAAATATTACCCCCCCTCCCGGATTTCCGCAATAGCTTGAAAACTGTAACAGATAACGACGTCAAAGTTTCAGTACCTTATTCAGCATCAATTTGACGTCTTCCTAAAAAACATTCATCGAAAATAATTCAGAACTTTGGGAGATAATGACGTTTTGGTGACGTCATGTCATGCCATTTTAGGTTGAATAACGATAAATGTTTGATGCATCGTAGGAAACATAGCTTTAATGCAAATTGCAAACTCAAAGCTGTATGAGAAAGGAAATTTAATTCTCTACAAAAAAGCAATTTCGGATTTCCAAAATTTTGGGTTTTTAGACTGCCCCGAAATCCAAAAAACTGATGTTTTGGCAGAAAATTTTCCCGCCAAAAATATTTTTTCAAGAGATAGATCTGTGAGCAAAGAAAACGTGGAATATAATATCAGAGAACCTAAGTGTAATTAATTCCCAAACTTACGAAATTTCAAAGTAATACTGCGATTTTTCAGTGACTGAAATTGCCCTCCAAGCCATGAAGTAGGTGATCTAGGACGAGTAATTTTCATTAATTTTTGTTTTTATCCTAGATAATCAGATATAAATAAAGCCATTATTTGTGTTTATGAGACAGAAACTGGACGATAGGGAAAAAACATGCATTGTTATATCATATGAACATTCGTAACAGTTTCCAGTTTTGACCTAGAGGAAATGATTCTTAGATTGGGTTTATGGGGTCAATGTGTAAAGAATAGCTGTTGCTATCGATTTTACGTGCAATAATAAACCCTATAACATGTGCACAGAGACTATATCCTCCTTGAACCTTTTCGCGTGACAGTGACCCTTTTGTGAACCTATGACTTTTGGACCTTGACCTTGCATGCAAAATTCACGTTTTACAGTTAATGCAGAAGATGTATGTAAACAACTTATTGATTAGCTTTATGGCATTGATAGTCTTAATCAAGGGATACTTGAAAGTATGAGCTCATTAACGTCAATACATTCGAATTTTTTTCAGTTTGAACGCTGACCGAGGACCTTGACTATTTGATCTATTACTTGAACATGAAAGTCGGGTCAAGTCAGTGAGATCGATAAACGTTATGTTTCATTGAGAAGACGGTTTACGATCGGCCGTCTTGTGCGTCTCTGCTCGTATATTGGATTCGAAGATAAGAAGGAGGGTAAAATTTACCACCCCGTGGTATCCCGCGTAGCGCCGCACGTATTCGGTCTGGAGATCCCCTACCCGCGCGGGGTTAATATACCCTACATCAAATTGTACTCCTGTGTTGAACGTTACGGGAGCAAAAATCAGTGTACGGGAGAGTCCGTGGTTTATTCGTATGTACGATAACACGTAATACTCACCCGACGAACTGAGCGCTAATTTGCAGGCGGGACCGTGACACGAAATTACTATCGATCGCTATGTCGTCATCCTATCAGTCATAATCTATCGTGTGAGACCGTGAGCGGGAAGTGGGAGCGCAGGGCCGAGAAGTTGTTGACTGCGGAGCCAGGCGGGAAAGCGTGAGTGAAGCAGGCTGGACACGCTAATCTGATATGTTGTTTCGCAGGGAAATGGGAAAATAATTCCCCTGTCCTCAAACGTCTCCACCCCCCCATACGCCACACACACACACACTCACACCGGTGGTAGATCCGCTGTTATGAAAGGAAGTTATTTTTTCACATAATTATTAAGCTGCTTTTATGAACTACTTTGGACAATGGGCGCAAAGTGACCTTTGTTGTCGACGCGCCCAAAAAACCCAATAAACAAAACTATCTTTGACATAAGTTGCAGAGTAAAATACAGCTAGATGTAAATAAACAGCAGCATGACATGACCGGCTGTTAGTCATGTCACTCATTAGCGCTTTGCCGTTTTGTCTCAAATGCAACGTGAAATGAAGTCTTCACACACATAATTTCCCGAGAGAGAATTGCCGCCCGTTCTCGTCTTCATGCGAATTCGACGCTCTCTGTTTTCCTTTTTTTATGTTTGCTTTCTGTTTTCCCTGTGAACGCGGATGCTTCCCATGTGAAAGCGGCTCCGATGCAGCATGCACCCATGCTGCACGTCCTATGCTTATGCTGCATCGGTGCGCGGCATTTCTGTGACGTGGCGACTGGCTATCACCTCGTCTTCGTCAGTATCCAGGGGCGCAGCCAGGGTGGGGTGGGGAGCACAGTGTGCTCGTGTCCTCCCCCTACTGGGTCGACACCCCACACTAAAAAATGTCTGCGACATCCCCGTTTGCATTTGCGACTATTTTGGAATTAGGGGCCCTGCTAAATATAGTGGCCTAAATCCGAGGAGATACCTTTTTACGTTTTTGGGGGGCCTTTGCCGTGGGGACCCTAGGGCTGCCGTGCCCCCTCGCCTTTACCGAAGCTGCGCCCGTCATCAGTATCCGATGACAGATCTGCCCGACGTCAGTAGATATCCAGTGACACCAACGGTAAACGATACGTGACGGGTGTCCGTGAAGTGACGTCATCATAATGATTCAGGCGGAGATCACTTTGATCGTTCGGAAATACTTGGTTTTCCTTTCCTTTCCCGTCGGTGTGTTTATGGACAGTGTTTACATTTCTTTGAAACTCTATCATGAAACATGTAACCGTTCGATGTACCGCCAGTTTTGTAAACTCAAAGTTGCAGCTAATGACTGAACACTACAGTGAACAAGGCAGCCCAATCGCCGCCCCGCCACGTGCGCTTAATAGTCATGAGCCTCACTTGTTATCAGATGTAGTTCAAGGCTCAGCCGCCGGGCGAGATACCGGCCACGTAAGCTGCTTGAGTCAACGTTTCGCGTTACGAGCGCTGCAGGAAACCCACTCCTCGCTTCCGGCCTGTGAGGTCACTAGTAGTGACCTCACTACCGACCGTATCGCCTTCCTGCACCGGGGTCCGGCGAACAAGGACAGGGTTAGATTGAATCATCGCCCTCGAGTCCTGTCGCCCTCCCGAGTCCCGAGTTCCGACCGATTGCACTCCGATCGTCTCGAGTCCCGACTATTGCAGCTGTCGCAGCTCTCCCGCCCGTCGCACTCGGTCCCAGAGTCGCCCCGCCCCGCTCCCCCCCGCCCCGTCCCCCGTCGATCTGAGTAACGACCTCCTTCCGCACGTGCGGTCGGTAGTGGAGCGCGGAGGCTCGCCGTCTCGTCTGCCGGCCCGCGCGGCACAGTGTGGTACGATGTGTCATAGTCGGATCTCATGGGGACTTCCAGCGGACGAGGGCGAGTCAGAGGAGGATGTTGTCATCATCCCAGGTAGCAGCTGAGTCTGACGTGAAACGGATCTGCCTGTGAAGAGGGGCCACTCAAGGCTGCGGGTTGGACTTCAAATAAGTATTGAGAGAGGCCGAGAGGCGTCAGATTGATAGCCTTTTGGTGATTTGTGTCACTTTGTCATCAAATATTCTCCTGAAATACTGAATAATCTGTCTCTACAGGCCTTTTGAAATATCCTGCTGGATTCCCCTGTTCAATTTTGCCGAAATTTCTGGGTTAACTGACCCCGGTGTCATTGGTATCATTTATCATCCCCCCCCCCTCCTCCTCGCTCATTATCCATCAGCGTCTCCCGTCGCTGTCTATACCTGCATCGCGTCTGTGATTGTTATTGTTTCGGCGGCTGCGGTGGTTGAGATACGGTGTGGTGTGGCGTGGGACGCTGCGGGCCGGGGCCGGGGCCGGGCCCGGGGTCGCTGCTCCCAGGCCCGGCGTCCCGTCCCGGTTCGGCCCGGCCCACTCCACTTTCACTGCACTTGATCAGCTGTTATGGTGGGAGCGGGGCCGGGTGGCGGCAGCGGGCGACACGGCGGCGCCGCCCGACGGCCGGGCGACACGGCGGCGCGTCAGGTGGGAGAGAAACCGACGCACGTGACACCACCACTGCCTCCGGCACCGACGGCGGTGTGCTTCCCTCGTCACCGGCACCGACGACACCGACGACACCGACACCGACACCGACACCGACACCGACACCGACACCGGCACCGGTACGGACACCGCGCTGGGTGCCGAGCGTGGCGCAATGCGGACGCGTGGCGCGTCGCGGCGCGGCGCTACGGAAGCCAATTAGAAGCACAGGAGGCATGCTGGAGCCTGGAATTGTCGTGGAGAGAGGCTCGAGAGGTTTCCCTGAGATTGGTGGAGAACGGGATGAGAAAGCTGGTCGTGTATGATGTTGGAAATTGATGCTGAGTTTGACATGTTTGATGAGATGATGTGGGGTTTGTCGTAATTAAACACTTTCGAAGTAACAGGTGCAAAATGAACAAACGGAGGACCGTGATTTTTAGCGTGGCTAGCCAATATTTTTTCAAGAGCCCCTTCAGTTTTCCTCTACGCGAGGAGAGGACTCGTCATATTTATGCAGGCTATACCATTCATGCATTCTATGCATAATAAATATAGACTCTAGAGTTATACGAAGGACCACTTCATGTCTTAAACAAACACAATCTGCCTGAGATATCTCTGATCTGAAGGAAAACATGCGCGAACATATCCTAAATACTATCAATTTAAGGGAACGAGACGTTATAATCAACGCTATAGATTGCGATAGAGATACGCTATAGATATAGAGACGCTTTAGTTTCCGTCTTACTTTGCTATTGATAAAACATGAAATATTACCCCTTTAATATACAATGGGCAATGGCGATGCGCCCCCATAAAGCGCTGGATTCAGAGCCATCTGCTCTTGTTAGGGAGTGGGTTTTCCTATACCATCTTCGGTCTTCGTTGGCCTTCATTTTTTTCCTGAAATAAAGGCAAGGGTCTTCTCCACAATAGGAGAGAGAAGATAAAAGAGAACCCATCTTTTGTTTCTCCATGCAATAGCTCAAAGGCTGGATGTTGAAAGGATGTCTTTATGAATGTTATCAGCAAACATTGTAAATCCTTTCCAGTTTTGTTTGTTTTTTATGGAAGCATTGTCTCGTTTAGCAGATATCGGGATGACTGTCTTATCAATGAAGGGTTGGTATCGTCATGGCCGATGTTCGATATATTTTTGGGATAATAGTGCTCGACAACCTTAACGCCACAACCAATTGGCGGAATCCGAGCAAAATTTCCTGGAAAACTGTTACCCAAGAAAGGTGTTCTATATGGTGTAAGTTGCAACAAAGACGTTTTCGTATTGTCAATTGTGCTGTGTTTATAGACAGCGTTGTAAGCAATGTTAGGCTCAGTTAGGCTGGCTATAGGTGCAGCGAAACTTAATCCTAAGTCATATGAAATATGATACTAATATATTTCGTAGAATGATAAAAGTATTATGCTTATTGCTTTAGAACAAGTGGATCCAGGTCCAGGGGGCAAGGGACCATGCCCCGCCCCCTAAAGTCCAGAAACCATGATTTCCTCCCAACAAAACGGCCGGACATACAGTGACGAGCGGCTGACGGCCCGCTATACCTTCCCTCCCCCGCTCACCTGCTCTTCAATCCAACAACAATATATCCCCCTCCCAGTCAACAACTTTTCGCTGACGGCTGCCCGCTGCCGGCCCGCTAGCCCCCGCCCTCCTCCCCTACCCCCTCCCTCTGCGCAACAACTTTTGGGAAATATGTCTCTGGATTTGCCCTCCTCTCCCTAACACACGCGGCTTTAAAATGTGTCGGAAATGTATTCAACGACTGTTAGCTATTGGTCTTATATGCATTGTATGCTTTACTATAAATTGGTGTTATGCTTATTTGGTTGGAAATCTATATGCTATGATTTAAATTATGTACTGCCACATTAGGCTTTTGTTAGTTTTTAACACTTTCTGTGCTTAGCTGTCCTTAATTTTTAGCATACCTTCCCGCCATCTGGCATGTATTTTCCACTTATTGACCGAATTCCGGCTCCTTTAAGCTTCTTAGCGTGCTCTTTATCGTCGTAATCAGCTTACCGGACGATTTAAATGCGTTCAGTGTTATTATAACGTACAATTTTCCTCCACGGTATTTGAAATTGTGTGGGTCATTGCCGAAAAACATATCCCACAACGGGACCGACGTAATAAATGAGCTGACCTTCTGTCTACGAATGACAAAGGTCACGTGATTTCCCGTGATGGACCGCTTCTCCCAGCGATTGATTTATGTGTCGATTCAGATTCTGTAATGAAGGCTCATCACACTCTAATGGAATAAATTGAACGTCTTACTGTCGTCCGTCAAATATACGACATTCGCGCATCATTTGGGGCAATGGTTTTCTCTCCATGTCTTTGTTACTGCCCTGTTAAAGTGTAGAATTTCAAATGACACAGATAAGAATCGAAGCACTGCAAAGTCATCAATGGTATGGTGGATGGCATCTTGCGAGAGAAAGCCACTGATGTCATAAATGAATTTGTTATCCGATATGCCGAAACATAAACCTGAAGACAGGTTTTAGCATTTATGTCCCATCAGAAACTGGCGTCTGGCAGAATGACACCAGGCACTAGAACAGCGAAATGCTATATTGTTTCATCCTTTCCTTGTTTTCCAATTGTTTCACAAAATAACGTGAGGGAGAATATACGAATGTTGCCGAAAGGCACATGATTTTTATGGATTGCGACATATTATTAATATGTTTTCTATAACTGCAAGGTTATAGCTCTGATATGATTTGGTCGTATGCATGGATGTATGTTTTATTTGATTACGATGCAATTTTGTATTATAATGCTCCTGTTTGCTCGGGTCTTAGCAAAAGCGATTATAATGGTTTGTTTTTAATGAAGCCAACTTCGCTGTAAAGGCTTTTTTTATATCGTATTTAATTTCATATTTTTTGTCAATTTTTCGATATCAGTAGATTGATTACGACGTTCAATATAAAATAATGTGTGTTTTTGAATGTTCATAAACATTCAATATCAATGTCCTGATAGCTATTTTCAGCATTGCTCCGTTGTTTTCCCAATGTTCCTGTGTGTGTGCGGCCGGTTTCAAGGTGGGCTACTGCCAGCTCCCAGCTGCCCCCCCCCCCGCTACCTTGCATCCCCTACCGGAACAGGCTTTGTAGCGCCGCACTTGTAACCGGACCCGCTCTCAGAAGGAGGTACATAGTACATACGTTTATGCACAGCACGCCCCCCCCCCCCTCTCCTGTGTTCCGGGCAAATGCAGCGCACATAGGAGGTACAGCGGGTCACTCCTGGTCCTGTGTTCCGAGCAAACAGAGTAAGAGCACATTCGGCGACTCCCATACCTGCTGACGGACGCTCCCTTGGTCAGACATATAGCTGTACAGCTAGTTTTTATGCTCAACAACTGCTGGTTCTCGTTCATTAATTCTGGCTCATTAATTCACAGGTGCAGTGCAATCGTGAATGAAAAGGTAACCTCCCTCCCCTTACCTGATAGTCGGCTTCTACATATATCTGATGTATTTGGCCTGCTTACAGTGCATCTCTGAATTATCTAATAGCACCGAACCGCGCACCTCCCCTGGCGCTGCTTTACGTATCGGTCCGTTGCATGTCAGAGCCTCCGAGCTGCAGTCTGTCAGCACGCTCCGAGCTTGGTCAGTTGCGTAAAGCTTGATCCGGGTTAGTCGTCACAGCTGACTCCACGTGTCACTATATCGTACAGCTCTAGGGCTCAACTGGCTGAGGATCCACGTCTTCGTTACAGGTACGGAGACTCACGGGTTTAGTGTTCTGTTTAACAGCTTCTCCGGGTACTACTTCAGTTGACGTCAGACTGATGTGTTGCAACAGTGCCGTTTGAGTTAACACCCCCTTCCCCCACTTTTTCCCAGTGTCCGGCCAAAACCAGCAGCTAGCCCAAGTGCTCAGCACAAGACATGACAAGAGTATATGCGCTTGGGCTCGTGCTGCCGCCGTGCATGCAGGCGGGCCGGCCCGCACGTGCGCACACGGCATCTTTAGGCCCTTTGTAGTCTATTCGTGGCACGTGAACGACGGTGAAAACGTTGCGAGTGGAGCCTTGTTCGAGTCTAGCAGAGTTCACCGTGAGGGCGAGGTCAAACACAGGCGGCCTGCCATGATGAAAATGGGGAGGCTCGCAAATTATGGAAATGAGCTCAAGGCTATAAAACTATACTTAGACTTGGAGGCTGCCGCCAGGCTGGGGTCTACCACCGCACCGAGCCCAGACAGTGATAAATGGAGCTCCTGTCCATGTATGTCGAACCAGGCGGCGGCCATTGAATGCTGGTTTAGCTGTAACCAGGAGAAAGTAGAGCGAGCGATCGGTGCGGGCATACGGCAGAAGACGCAGCAAGGGTGTGGATGGTAGCGTTCTGCGGGCCGCGCCGGCGCAGACACTGTGGTAGCGAGGCGCCCGCCTGCACCACATGTGCCACGCTGAGTTGGTGGCGGGGTACGCTCGTCAGCTGCTGTGTGCGCCGCCTTCCCGTATATTGTGCCGCTGTGTCACATTCCGGCTTTTGTCGGTCTAATCAGGACTCCGTTTCACAGATGGTGTCTCGGTCTAATCAGGACTCCGTTTCAAAGATGGTATCTCATTCCTAGTAAACATTTTTTTATATCAGCTATTAGCTGAAGATTAATGTACGCTTTCATCCATTATTAAATATAAAAAACGAAATTATTGTAATGAGAAAACAGTTTAAACTTTAAGTAATTGTTAGTGGTTCAATAATTGCTGAGGCATCTTAAGCCAAGGGCCTCGCCAACGCCGTTTTGAAGTTGGGGGGGACGTGGACTCATGAGGTCAACGAGATATAGGGGCTTGAGGCAGTCGGGCGCCATGCCAACTCCTCACAAAAGGGGATGGTAAACCAGTCATGGTGGATCCCCAAATTTTTGCCATGAATATGAAGAAACCTATGGCGTGATCGTGGGGTGCGCATTTTAATTTGCGAGACGCTCCGTTTTGAAACTTGTATTTGTCTGGATTAGACCAGGACCTCAAGACCTCAGAGAAGGCAAATGAACCAGGCACATAGACAGGATTTTCGTCCGGGGAGGGGGTGCCCAGCCAACAATTGGCGTTGTCGCCACGTTGTGACAAGGTTGCTACACAAACGGTGATAGTGTAATTTTTGTAGACTCCAGGACGCTTGTCAAAAACGTTACCGCATGTGAAGCTTCCCAAAACGTTGAAAAACGTGCTACAACGTTTACTTTTGACAAGGCATACCTAGTAACGTGACGTACGTGGTTGTCATTAATTTAGTAAGAGCAATGGTAAAATGCTCAATTTAGATAATCTGTACCTACATTGCGACTGTCTTCGCCCCGAGTTACTAGTAACAAAGTTGTGACAGCTCGTACAGATCCGACGTTTGTTGTGCAAACGTTTAATACAGCGACGTTTAAACACTTTTTCTTGCAAACATTCAGACGACGTTGTCGCAATGTTTGTTAAAACGTAAAATTCCAACTTGTGATTTTTTCACAACGTGTTGCAAAGACATTTATCTGGTTACCTGGGTGGCCGCCTTCAAAAGGGTCCTTCCGAGCGCCCCCCCCCCTGAGATCTCTGGAACTACTGAAATGATCTTAAAAAATATACAGAACCGAATTAGATAGCCCTGGAAAATTGTTTTAAAGGAAACCTAATATTGTTGACCCTCGGGGTCACCGATGACGTCAATGGTTCACGTCAAATACAAAATGTTGATTCGTGTCGTACGATTTCGATGGATGGGCTTGTTGTGGCGATATTAACCGCTCGCCCGTGTAGGGCAAATACTGCGTGACCGTACGACCCACGCCCTTCAATTTGGTGCCTTCCTAATATTGAAGCTAGCTTCGAATTAAAAACGAGCGTGGCTGCTTGGACGTAAGAGGAAGCCATTGAAATCTGATCTAAGGTCCGTGTGTCCATTCTTGGTAAGGTGACTCTCTTCCGTGTATCACCTCTGAGTGTACGCCAAAATGTTCGTCTAAATTCCGAATATAAGATATGTAAACATGTCAACTCGCAGTGAATCACTCCACTCAGAGACGAAAATCGCAAATAGAGCCGATAAACAGGGAAATCCTGAGAGACTACACACATAGAATGCTACGAGAGATAGACGCCAGAGATGGAAAATCAGCCGAGATCACATCCGACTTAAAATAGGGACCAAAATTAAAAGAAGGTCCAATGAAACACGTCTCATCAGGTAATCTGAGGTAAGTGATCTCTGGTTGACCTCTGTGGGCAGCGGCATGAACCCCATAGTAGAACAATAATCATGTTATATTGGAGTCCCAGAATCGAAATTCAGAGTCACAATACGTGCACATACCACACAGGTACAAAAGACGAAAAAGAAAGTCTTGTAGAGTCATAACGGAAAGGTCAGGCACGGCGTCACTGTTGACCTCTGAAAGAGGATAATACGAGGATCGGCATCTCTGCCAAATTCACAAACTGGTCAGGTCTAGAACACCTTCGCAATAGGCTCCCTGAACAAGCAAGCACTCTGGGAAAACTTGCCACATTTCCGGATTGTTACTACATAGGACGCCAGTGGTTCTGGCAAAAACGACTGAGATAAATGAGGTCATGGGTTCATAACGGGATTTAGAAGTTCGAAATTTTTCATGAGCCGCAGTGTCAACATTAATGCAAAGCTATGGTATGTGAAAGTTGCTGTGATCATTCATAATTACGTGAGTTATTCTCGGAAACCGAGGGGTGGACTTCCCACCCCCTATACTTAAGGCAGCAATGGCGCACGGGTTAAGCGATTAGAGAGTTCTGTACTATGGTCAGTTGCGTGTGTCTGCACGCTCTGCTTGAGTCCCACCTACTAAGCCTGTTGATCAGGCGACGTCAAATCAGATGTAGGTCGGACACGCGGGTCACGAGTTTTAATACTGCAGATTAAACAGTTCTTAGGCCGATTGTAACACATGTGTGCTTTCTTCTCTAGAACGCAACAAAATGACGTTAAAACACCTTGTTTTCTTCCTAACAATACAACAAAACAAAAATAGTGCATGGGTAATGTTGTAGAAAGTAGTCTAATTTTTTAACTTTGAAGGTCTATCAGTCAGTCAATTTTTGACGGATCGGACTTAAAATTTGGTACACAATCACCCGAAACAGGAGCTTAGACTGTACATGCCAACTGCTGACAAATGCACATTTGACTCGTTTCGAAAATTGGTTAAGACAAATGGTACTTTTGAGTGTTTCAAATGTTAAATTCAATAACGAAAATCCGATATTGCAGTTTGAAAAGCCGAGTCTTGTAGTACAGTCGCAGCTGTTGATATCTACCTGTTCCGAACTTCAATTTTATAGTAAAAAATTATTGCCTCTTTGACTGCGTTTTCCCGCAAACTTTATTTTCACAAAAACCGCAGAGCATATGACTTCATTTACGTCAATACCGGTGAGCTAGGTCACAACTTCAGCGTCCCTTTCTTGGCTAACCACGATGCAGGTATGGATGTGAATATAAGAAGAGTAAAAGTTTGGTGAGTCGATGAACTTGTGATATGAACGTGGGTGTGATATGCTTGATTGACTGTTAGGAGTAGAGTTACCGATGAAATAATACGAGGAAGGGGACTCGAAAAGATAGAGAATATTTGAATGGCCTCATCCACAGTGTTCGTGGGAATGACGTTGCGCGTGGTGATGCCGGAGATGCCGAGTGCAACACGCGTCGCGCATGTGATGTTGGAATTTTTTTAATTTTTGGAAATCCTGGCTATGGTAGTCGCCTGTAAGTATTGGCTACTGTGTCCTCCTCATGACCCTTCTATGTTATTTAATCTCGACCAACGGCTAGCCTGGGCCTTCCGCGGTTTCCTAACGCCGGTAATTGCTAGGGAGGAGGGGGTGGTAGGGTGGTTTGGAACGGTCCCCCCGTTATCTCAATCGGGAACTCTCGCGTTATGGGAAACCTGAGCCTCCAGAACATCAAAACAAATGTTGTCGCAGACCGCTTCGTCAAAAATGCTCGCTGGTTAACTTTCTGATGTTTTCTCTCGAGCTACACGCGTCTAAGCTTGAGAGTCATAACCGTGAGAGGATGGTCCGCATAAATGGTCAAATTCCAGTTAAAAGATAGTACCGATCGCTCCAGTAGCTGACCCCATTTAGGGGATCTCCGGAACATCGCGCATGAGAATCATATACGGCAAAACGCAACTCTTGAATTTGTATCAACTCAATTCCTCAAATTTTAATCAGTTCAATAGTTTAAGGTTTTAAAGGTAATACTAAAACCATGCTGTGGTTTGTGGGCAAAAAGTTTCTCCACAATAACTTTTTACCTATAAAGAAAACACTCAACAAGGTAACTTCGGCCAGCCATCGTGTTTTGTCTCGTCAAGCGAATTGAAACACATCCATTGTTGGCCATCGTTTAGTTTCAAACTTAAAAAAATTGAACCTCTGGCCCTCTGGTCAAGTCAATGTGGGACCCCATGTAGGTCCAGATCAATGTTCGGGAGACGGGAGTCGCACGCACAGGCCGAGGACATAAAACACGATAGGTGGTAATTTTCCACTTCTATAAATCTTCATTATGTCGAGAGTTACTGACGAAAAAAATGTTTGGTGACCATCGATGAACCTGAGATAACACGGGGGGTCACACCAAACACAAACCCCTGCGCTTGCGCTCGTCCACGATAATCCTATTATAACATTATATCAGAGGAATTTGGAACTTATATCCTGGAAGAGAAGGATTGGGAATTTTCGCATTGGAATATTTCTTCATTGACTTATAATGGAGAGGTCACGAAATTGACCCGACCTCAGGTCACCAATACCCGAATTCCTAGATCAACAATTTGTAGGTATAGATGGTTTCATGCAATCCTAAAAGTTTAATATCGATCCCTCATAAATTGTGGTCGATGGAGCGATGGGATACCGAATAGCATTTATATTGGGTGTGAGGGGAATCGAAAGACTCTGGTGACCTGATCCGACACGAAGACTCACAATGTTAAACATTTGTATTGAAGGGATCAATGATAAGCCTTGACTAATTTGGCAGCGCTTAATTCGCCGGCATTTTTTTTGTTTATTTTTTATTTCGTAAAACGATACAACGTAGGGGGATGCTCAAATACATACCCCGTGGATGGGCGCGGGGTAAGACTGCGGTAAAAAGTGGATAAAGCTAGCTATTTTTGGCAAGTGCGAATGGGGTGTAGAAAACGTATCCAACGATATAAAACAAAACTAACACAGTAATGCGCAGCGCGAAACGTGCAAATCGATAATTGAGTTCAGCCTCAAATATCAATGTATTTTAAGAGTGGCTTTTTGACTCCGCGACAGTGGCGCTTAAGAGATCTTGAAATGTTCCCAATTCCGCTGGTAACTGGATTCGTTATACCAGGTGAAGGCGCTAGAGAACGGTAGTGTGTACTGTTGGTTGGGATGCTTGGGTGAAGGTGTACTCTCATGTGCTGCAAAGTTGGGGGGACAAAAGACACTCTGTCCCCCCCCAACTTTGAAGTTGGGGGGGACAATGTCCCCATCCGTCCCCCCGCCTGGCGCTGCGAGCGCCATGTCGAATGCTAAACAGTCACGCGTGGCGATGAGTAATAAGATGTATGTAGCAATTAAAATTTGGGTCAATTGTTACAAGACCTATAGAATTACCTGTGAGAGGAGCTATGCTCGAGCCAGTTTTGAAATCTTGCCAGATACGAGCCTGTAGCATTTTATCACTTGCTATTAAATTGCAATACGAAGTGAAGTGCCCATTCATTTAACTAGATATTCAAAGAGCCTGAAACTCCAGCGCGGGTTAGGCAATCACCAACATAACCAGTGATACTCACCAGACCCCCTCTGCGGACATTTGTATCAACACCACATTACTTAAACGCTCGGAGCCTCCACCAGCAGCCTAACACCATAACGGACGCCGTCCGCGAACCACACGACCCGGCATCCATCACGTAACTTGACCATCCATCACATAAAGGTAGCTGATGCCACGTGTGTCACGTAGATCACGTGTGACACATGCGGGCCGTGTGGGGCGTGTGGGCGTGCCTCACAAAGACGTGTGGACGGGAGGTCAGCCGTGACCTGGGACTCTGACCTTGTGCGCCTACGCCGCGCCTCGCGCCGCGCTGGGCTGGCCGCCCGACGCGACCGCCGTGATTAGAGTAGATCACGTGTACGAATTGCGATAGAGAGGCGATAAACGTGCGGCGAGCAGAGCAGGTGTTCAGAACGCCGAGCGGCGCAGCTGATTGGCTGATTCTCGGCGGCGGTAGAGTGTGAGGTGTTGGCGGAGCACACCGCAGCTGGGTGCTGTGAGTGTTACGATCATACGGTCTCGGTGGCGGCAGGATGGGCTAGAGAGACAGGGGGCGAGGGGTCTGTTAACAAGTTTATTCATCCAAGTCAAGTCTTCTTGCTGTTCCCAACAGTATGTTAAGTGTATTGATTAAATGGTAGCTTAAAATATTTTGCAATTATCGGAAAAGTTTGAATTGTATCGCTCTTGCCTCTTATATCAACAAACAAACTCCGAATGAAACATGATAGTACATATATACTACACGATGTTTCCATCATTAGCCTTTTTGGTGCTGGTCCGACGTCGCTTGATGGCATGATTTCTGAATTCTGAATGATCCTTTACGGAAAGCAAATTATTTCCAGACAATTTTTCTCACGAGAAGATGGACACCAAATTTGTTAGCACTTGTTGAACCAAAGCTTTCTCTTACATCGTAGCGGTGGAAGCGGGGGAAGGGGGGACAAAGTCCCCCCATCGAAAGACGCGGCGGAAAACATATATTGCCCCCCAAGCACGCGTCGAACGTTTATATTTCGGCAATTCAAGAAAATTAGGGGACTGAGCCGGGAAAAATCGCCAGTATACCATACAAGTCCACAACATACAGAATTATCTCCAGATTTAACCCACTTCCTCGTCCAAGCTGCCCCGTCCCCCTCACTGAATAGGATCATACACTACTGCTATCTGGTCTTGGCCAATGGCAAGATGTCCCGAACTCCCGAGGAATCAGCGACATCCCCGCGGTTATTTTTTATATCTCGGTCATTTGACAAATGAGAGGACGGCTTGGGTGGTCAAGTGGTCAGCCTCTCCTGCATTCTGTACTTTGCCATCGCATAAGAGGTTACCTCTTTCAGTAGCGGATCCAGAGCGGGGATGGGACAATGTCGCCCTTAAGCCTCGAAGGGCCCAATAGCCCGAGGGGGCCCATAGCCGATTGAAGTGACTCGAAACGAGTTTTACTCTGTTTTCACACAAGGCGCAAGTAAAGTAAAGCAGCAAAGTACAAGGTATGAGGGGCTCTCTCGGCTTGGCCAGGGCCCTCTGGCCAGGGCTCCGCCACGGGGGGAGGGAATTGGGGGACGTGCCCCGTCATTGAGCCAGAGAGGGGACTATCCCCCAATTTTCACTGACATGTGGCAAGCAGCTAGAATTCAGTGTTCAGCTGTACTATGTGTGTAATTATTTGTTACTTTTCCCTGGTTCAACAAGCTTTCGCTGACGCCCCCCCCCCCCTGGTCAATAACTTTCGCTAGCGCTCCACCCCGGTCAACAACGGTTTGCCCCCCCATCCCAAAATACCTTCCGCCGCACCTGAGCTCGTACATCCCGTTCTTCACCACCCTCCGTCAGACCCCCACCAGCTCCCTACCAGCCTGTATTCCCACCAGCCACTCACCATCCGCACCACCCCACCATTAATTTCGGCTCCGTGACCGTCCGCCCGCCGGTATATCAGTGAATCAGTAGCTGACCTGTCCGCTTGTCGGTGTGTGGTCCCTTTGGGAACCTCCAAACAGCGGCGGTGGTCCCCGGGGACCCACAATGGAGCGGTGATGATGGGCGTGGCCGGCCCGTAAACCCCAGCGACCCTGAACGATGGCGCGGCACGGTGCAGAGGTAACAGATGGTGATGACCCCACCCGTCCTGTCCCGTCCTGTCCCACCCCGCCCGCTCGGCGCGCCGCTCTGTCCTGTTCGGCGCCGCTCCGCCCTGCCCCGTCCAAAGCCCCAAATGCTTCCATGCCATGCACCCACCCCGCCGCACCCCGATCTAGCATGTACCGTTCTTTCAGCCCGTTCCAACATGTCTCATACAATCCTAGCCTATCCCAACCCGTTCATCCCAACCCGTTCCAACCCGTTCCAACCCGTTCATCGAACCGTCACAACCCGTTCATCCCGTCACAGTCCGTCACAACTCAACCCAAGTCGTCCCAACCTTTCTAACCCTCCCATCCCTTCCTAAGTCATCTCCAACTATCGCGACCCGTCCTGGCCCTTCCGACCATCATCGCAGAGAACATCGGAAGTTACATCAAGCATCGCTATACACCCGTCGAGCTGGTACGGATAGCATGTGCTGTGCTAACCGACAGCTCTGTGACCGTTTCCGGTTATATTACACCGGATATTCGTGTCAGATGAGCTCCATACACCCGTCCAGCTGGTACGGACCGGGTGTGCTGTGTTACCGACCTGTGACCGTGCCCGGACAAGTTACACCGGATGCTCGTGTCAGAGGAGCTCCATCCCGGGTCGGGATCAGCCAACATGGTCATGACACGTCATCCGTCGCTCCTGTCGTTACCACACCGAGTTGACAGACAGACAGATGGATGAGCTTACAGCACGAACGTCACACGCTGATGGTCGGTTCTCATTCATGTCATCTCCATTCTCCTGTCATGTGATGTGCTAATTTTTTAATGATATCCGCAGAACTCGTTAGCTCAACAAAACTGAGCTCGCCATCCCCTCAGTACCGCTATACAATGTGATTCATGACTATGGGCGGAAAGATGGGGCGTTGATCTTGCTGGTTACATCATGCCGTGGAATGACAGGCTCTGCTCGTGTGATGTAACTATCCGCTGCCACTGCGTAGGACGCGACGGTGGACAAACCGTTACTCCGCAACCCCACTCCATGACCATGAGGTTTCTCTTGGACCTGCGGTGTGCATGATCAACCCTGGCGTACCTGATGCACACCTAACCGCCACTGCAATGGACATTGGACAATGATTGCAGTTTGAAGCCCGACTTGTCACTGACCAGTTGACCTTTGACCACTAACCACTGACACCTTCTTCTGTCTCCAGGTGAAATGCTGGCTACTGACCACTGACCACTGACCACTCTCTGTACCGACCACTGACCGGACGTCACCTTCTCTCCCCAGGTGTACCACTGGCAGTCGAACGATGTCAAGCGCTCGGGCGTCGACGACATGGTGCTGCTGCCCCGCATCAGCGAGGACGCCATCGTCGACAACCTGAAAGAAACGCTATAGCGACGACTCCTGGAATTAGTAATGTATCCTTTGGAATCGAGCGGCAATGCGGCTGGGGTAGTGGACAGCAGCAGGGTACCGTCCGGAGGGCTCTGGAGATCAATGTAGCTCTGTTTATGGCAGTAATATGGAATCGACGCCATCAACAAACCTATCCAAATCTTTCGATGAGTATTGTATACCAAATGCCCCCCCCACCCAGTGTGGTATTGTCTGAGCTTGTTACGCGGAGGCTTTTTATTCTAGCCAGAGTGTGCGCTTCCGCATTTAATTGCCGTGAAATAAGCCATTGATCGTCATCGTTAGGCGTGGGAGCGTTCAGCTCTGCTGGGGTATAACTCAGTTCAGTCCAGTTCACTGCGTCCCAGTTCAGTCCCCAGTTCAATTCAGCTCAATTCAATCCAGTTCAGCTCAGTCCACGTCAGCTCAGTTGGATTCAGTGCAGTTATGTTGGGTTCAGTTTCGTTCAGTTTCGTTAAGTTAAGTTGGATTCAGTTCACTTAGATTCAGTTCAGTTCAGTTCCGTTCACTTTAGTTATGTTGGGTTCAGTTCCGTTCAGTTCAGTTCCATTTAGTTCAGTTCAGTTGGATTCAGTTCAGTTCATTTGGATTCAGTTCAGTTCATTTGGATTCAGTTCAGGTCATTTGGATTCAGTTCAGTTCATTTGGATTCAGTTCAGTTCATTTGGATTCAGTTCAGTTAATTTGGATACAGTTTAGTCCACTTCAGCTTAGCTCAGTTAAGTTCAGTTGGGTCCACTTCAGCTCAGGCCTCAGTTCAGTTCAGTTGGGTCCAGATCAGTTCGGTTCAGGTCTGCTGGACGCATGTCGGCTGGCTTACTGCTTCTCACAGCCCTGCGTCACAAGCAGATAGAAGCATGGCTGGGCTATCGCAGCGGACATCCGCCCGTTAGCTCATACAGCTATATGTAGGTTCGAGTCGGCGTCCGTCCCCCCGCGGTCCAGGGCCGTGGTCCAGGGCTGCGGTCCAGGGCTGCGGTCCAGGGCTGGCAGTCCAGGGCTGCAGTCACAGGGCTGTAGTCCAGGGCTGCCGGTCCAGGGCTAGACTCCCCTCTCCCAGGGCTGCGGTCCAGGGCTGTAGTCCAGGGCTAAGTCCCAGGTCTGCGGTCCGGGCTGCAGTTCCAGGGCTGTTAGTCCAGGGCTGTATCCAGGGCTGCAGTCCAGGGCTTGCGCGTTCCAGGGCTGCGGTCCAGGGCTGCGGTCCAGGGCTGTAGTCCAGGGCTGTAGTCCAGGGCTGTAGTCCAGGGCTGTGGTCCAGGGCTGCGGTCCAGGGCTGCGGTCCAGGGCTGTAGTCCAGGGCTGTAGTCCAGGGCTGTAGTCCAGGGCTGTAGTCCAGGGCTGTAGTCCAGGGCTGTAGTACAGGGCTGCGGTCCAGGGCTGCGGTCCAGGGCTGCGGTCCAGGGCTGTAGTCCAGGGCTGTAGTCCAGGGCTGTAGTCCAGGGCTGTGGTCCAGGGCTGCTGGTCCAGGGCTGCGGTCCAGGGCTGTAGTCCAGGGCTGCGGTCCAGGGCTGTAGTCCAGGGCCGTGGTCCAGGGCTGTGGTCCAGGGCTGCGGTCCAGGGCTGTAGTCCAGGGCCGTAGCCCGGTCACTGATGTGACCGGCTCTGCTACTGACAGGAGAAGGGTCTGTGCTGTTGACACCTGGCTTAGTCCGGACTGGTCGCTGACCTGCGGTCGATGGCCAAACAAAACACGAGCCCTTCGTGTTGTGCTCTTCACGCTGACATAACAAGCAGCTTGTAGTGAGTGATCAATGGGACCAGGCCACCGCTCACGCTGGTAGAACGGTATTGATCGAAAGGCTTTGATACTTTTGCAAACGGGTCATGCTTTTTGTCCGTCACAGTCACTAGAACAAAGTTGTAGGAGTGTATTTATATACAGCCGGGGTTTGGGTTCTGCTAACATCAAACCGCGATGACTGGCGAGAAGAGAAGACGATATTATAGTGTACCTCAATTGTCCGGGCTGTGTTTTTGCCTACAGAGGCTTGGGAGGGAGAGAGACGCAAACTATGGTGACTCATTGCGACGTCTGCACTCTGCAGTTTGGAGAGCTCCACAGCCGTCACATTTCCGGGTGTTGCTCCATAGCCGTCACATATCGGGGTGTTGTTCCATAGTCCACAGCCGTCACATGTCGGGATGTTGCTCCACAGCCACAGCCGTCACATGTCGGGGTGTTACCCCACAGCCGTCACATGTCGGGGTGTTACTCCACAGCCGTCACATGTCGGGGTGCTGCTCCACAGCCGTCACATGTCGGGGTGTTGCTCCAAGCCTTCACAGTCCACAGCCCGTCACATGTCGGGGTGCTGCTCCACAGTCCACAGCCGTCACATGTCGGGGTGTTGCTCCACAGTCCACAGCCGTCACATGTCGGGGTGTTGCTTCAAGCCTTCACAGTCCACATCCCGTCACTTGTCGGGGTGCTGCTCCACAGTCGTCACATGTCGAGGTGTTGCTCCGTGCCTTCAGTCCACAGTCGTCACATGTCGGGTGTTGCTCCACAACCGTCACATGTCGGGGTGTTGCTCGGTGCTCTTCAGTCCACAGCCCGTCACATGTCGGGTGTTGCTCCACAGCCGTCACATGTCGGGGTGTTGTTCCACAGTCCACAGCCGTCACATGTCGGGGTGTTGCTCGGTGCTCTTCAGTCCACAGTCGTCACATGTCGGGGTTGTTGCTCGGTGCTCTTCATCCACAGCCCGCTTCACTGTCGGGTGTTGCTCCACAACCGTCACATGTCGGGGTGTTGCTCGGTGCTCTTCAGTCCACAGTCGTCACATGTCGGGTGCTGCTCCACAGCCGTCACATGTCGGGGTGTTGCTCGGTGCTCTTCAGTCCACAGCCCGTCCACTGTCGGTGTTGCTCCACAGCCGTCACATGTCAGGAGGGTGCTCGGTGCTCTTCAGTCCACAGTCGTCACAGTCGGGTGTTGCTCCACAACACGTCCACCATGTCGGGGTTGTTGCCTCGGTGCTCTTCAGTCCACAGTCGTCACATGTCGGGTGTTTGCTCCACAACCGTCACATGTCGGGGTGTTGCTCGTGCTCTCAGGTCCACAGCCCGTCACATGTCGGTGTTGCTCCACAGCCGTCACATGTCGGGCTGTTGCTCGGGTGCTCTTCAGTCGTCTTACACAGTCCACATGTCGGGTGCTGCTCCAACAGCCGTCACATGTCGGGGTGTGCTCGGTGCTCTTCAGTCCACATCGTCACATGTTTCGGGTGTTGCTCCACAACCGTCCCACATGTCGGGGTGTTGCTCGGTGCTCTTCAGTCCACAGTCGTCACATGTCGGGGTTGTTGCTCGGTGCTCTTCAGTCCAGAGTCTCACGTCTGCACGGCCGCCGACACTGTTACTGGCGCTGTTGCCGCCGCCTCCTATTTGGGTCTGCCTTTGTCCTTTGGCCGTGGTGCGAGGCGTCTGTAAAGTAAACACGGGACTGGCTCGTGCCGGTCGGACGGATCTGGGTGATCGTGGTCCTTACGCTGCCACGCAGCTTACCATATAATATATGGTTGTGTCACGTGTGAACTAAATGTTGTGACAGGGTCCCGGCCGGTGCGTACTAATGGAAAGGCCATCTCTCAGATGTGACTGATTGATATTACAGCCATCTCTCAGATATCACTGATTGATATTTCAGCCATTCATGCTCGTTTTTTTTCTGTAAGCATGGCTGCAACTGTGTTATTTTCGTTCGTGCTTCGTCCGCGGATGTTTCTTCTATTACGATATTCATTGTTGGGGAATTCCACGAGAAATCGATAAAAAACAAATGCAAAATGACACCCGCATGTCTTCGATTTGAAATGGTATTCCGGGTAACCTGGGAGCTGAAATGGAGCTTGTTGGAAAGTTAACGATGACCAAGCAGTGGTCAGGAGCAGGGGCGCATTTAGGGGTCACCGCACCCATGGCCCCCCCTTGGCGCGAAAGGCGCCTCATGGACTGAAGCGCCTCATGCACCGAAGGCGCCGAAGGCGCCTTCGGTTCATGAAATGCGCCTCACATTCTAGTAAAGGGCGCCGAAGGCGCATCGCTAATGTGAGGCGCCTCTCCGGCTGAATATAAAAGCGCGTTTCACTGAACTGTGAGGCGCGCTCCGGCTGACAAACCTGAAGGTCGCCTTCCCACATTCCTTCAAAGCGCCCTCCCAAATGGCTTCCAGAGGCGCCCTCCCACATAGCTCCAAAGGGCGACCTCCATACACCTTCTACGTTCCCACATGCTTTCAAAGCGCCCTTTGATAAACTTCTGAAGGCGCCCTCAAACATACCTCCGAAGGCGCCCTCCCATACACATCCCAAGGTGCCATCCGATACCAACATGAAGGGCGCCCTCCTACATACCTCCCAAAGCGCCGCCCCCATGCACCTT
>VOPJ01008762.1:0-29494 GCA_014673585.1 Semibalanus balanoides | reverse complement strand
GACCTCGACTTCTTGCAGATGAAGCTCGTACCGATAGTGGCACAAAAGTCCTGGCTGCGCCATGGTACTAACCGTTACTGGCATCTGATAATGTTCGCCTACTACCCTCCCACGAGTTTCGGCCCGCGGGTCGATTCTCCTCCCACGAGTCTTGGTTCGCGGGTGGATCCCTGACAACGGAGCACGCTAGCGGGCGGACCACCCGTCAGCTCGGCCTCAGCATATCGAGTCGCCTCCTTTGTAAGACACGTCGCTAATTTACGCCAGTTTGATGCCGAGAGATTGGCGGAGTCGCTGGCTTCGCGCAGAAGTCGGTGCATGTGAAGGTGCTCCGTGGAGGGGGGGGGAGCTGCTCCGTGAGGAGAGAAGGGTCGCTACTCCATGAAGAGAGGGTTGCTACTCCATGGAGGGGAGGTCACTACTGGCTTGATCACGTCTCGTCTGCCTGGACGTGTTTCAACAAGTCTGACGAAGACTCGTTGCTTGGCTCCATGGCTCCACCATGCAGCCTGACACGTATATAAGTGCCTTTGATCAGGATCAGGGGCGTAGGAACTCATTTGAAGTTGGGGGGGAAAAGGCATTATGAAGTCGATTCTTTCCATGCACCGTCTATAGGCGTAATGTTAAAATCCGAAAATGTTGGGGCAGCTGCACCCCTGCCCCCCCCCCCCGGCTCCTACGCCTATGATCAGGATGACTGTGAAATTGTCATCTGACCAGACAGACGGTCCGTGGCATCGTGAATTGTGAAACGGGACAAACCATGCCCATAAAGTAAACAAATGGCGATTTGCAGAAATGCAATGCAATTTCGGCAGAATTCAGCGCCAGTTAAGACCAACTTAGTAGGCCTGCCATCGAGTTGACTCTGGTAGGACCTGCTTCCGAATCGTTTCAGTAAAGGTATGATGTTTTTGTCATCATCCTCCCCATTTGAAGAAATCATATGTTATTGCTCACCCCGTCATCTATCTCTGACAGCATACCTCCGGTTCAAACGTTTATTTTACCCGTCGTGGTCCATCTCGTTTTTCCACCCAATTCCACCCATACCGGCACATAGTCTTGAGTAGCCTCTGTAATCTGTATGTCAGTGCAGTCCGTATGCCGGCTGCCGGTTGGGGGGGGGGACTGTGGAGGGGGCGGCTGGGGGCGGGGGCGGCTGCATCTGCCCCGGTCCCGCCGCCGCCGCCTGCGTGGGCGTCCGCGGCCTCCACCACCGGTCGCGGCCGTTGCATTGCAGCCGCTCCAGCAGCGGCAGCGCGCCGCGTTCTGCGCCCGGCTCGTTCTCGTCATTGCAGCGGGGTCTGACCTTGGCTAGGCCAACCAGTGGCGGCGCGCACCAGCCCCGCACCAATGGCAGGCCGCTGAGCGGCGCCGCGCCGCAGCCGCGCCGCGCCTCGCCGCGACCGCGCCGCAGTCGGAGTCGAGTGACCGCAGTGGGAGGGTGCGTCACGATCCAGCCCCGGCCGCCGCCCCGCCCATCTGACTCATACCCGGTGTCCGTCCGTCTGACCCGCCGGCTGTGACGTGGTGAGCGTGACGTTCGCTGGACTCGGCAGTGTGAGCTCGAGACTGACGGTGGGTTGGTGTGCGCCGTGTTCCGGGGTCGGTCCAGGTGCTCCGGCGTGCTCAGCGTGCTGTGTGTTCCAGTGTTCCACCGCTGTCGCTAGACTGCACGGTCCAGCCATGTCAGTGCCCGGCTACCACATGGTGAGCGCCCTGCAGGCGAAGGACTCCCGCTGGCTGCAGCTGGAAGTCTGCCGCGAGTTCCAGCGCAACAAGTGCAGCCGCAGCGACTCCGAGTGCAAGTTCGCGCATCCTCTGCCTCATGTCGAGGTGCAGAACGGCAAGGTCACCGCCTGTTTCGACTCGATCAAGGTGGGTGGACGCGGGTGACGCCCAGGAGGGGGCAGGGCGAGGGGGAGGTGCGTGCGGGGGAGGTGAGATGTGTGTCAGTTTCACGCAGGTGCACACTTGACACCACGTCGACCATGCGCGCTTTTGTGCCGGCATGCGTGGGCAGGCGTGTGTTCGGTGAGAAGAGGGAGAGAGGGTGGAGTGCACGCGCGCACGAGATAGAGGGGGAGATGGAGACAGAGAGAAAGAGAGAGTTGGAGTGGGAGTGGGATAGAGCGGAGAGGGAGCGGGGGAGGGAGGGTGGGAGGGAGGGAGGGAGGGATGAAAGAAGAAAAAACGAAGAGCGGAGGAACGGGTTGTGATAGGTGTATAGAACAAAATAGCGCAAAGAGTAAGTCAACTGGATCAAATGCATGATAAAATAGCCAGAAAGGTTTTTTCTCTCTTCTCTTTTATCTTCAAAAGACACACAGACCAAGTCATACCACGAGCACGCCTCTGTATATACCGCGGAGCACTCTAAGTGTGCGGCATATTGTGTCACTCCGTCTCTCCCCACATACTGCACTCCGCTCACGTGTCGCTCCCGAGTGCTCCGGGCCGGCGACACGCGACACCAGCGTCGTCAGCAGACCTGCTGCAGCTTAGAGATGACGAAACTTGGTACAGGAGCTGGTGAAGCCACTGAGTGCTGCTGCCTTTCTGGGAACGTTCTGCAGGCGGCTGTTGCTTGTATTGAACTTCGTGTGCATGCATGGGCGTTGTAAGTGGGGGGACGGGAGGACGCGTCCCCCCAACCACGGCAAACATGGCCGTGTCCGCCTAACATTTTCGGATTTTAACATCACGCCTATGGGCGTTGCATGGAAAGAATCGACGTCAGAATCCTACGCCCCCCCCCCCCCACTATCGGTTCGTGGCGACGCCCCTGTGTGCATGCTATGCTAGTCACGTCTCTCTAACGTATCGCAATGCGATATAAATACTACCTATATAGTACGATAGTCCATGATCAAGGAGGTGATAGGTGCCGCGATGCAGACTCTCATGTCTTATGCTAGGCCTTGAGTACCGACGTGCTATGAAGTCGTATGCGTTTCGATAGGAGAGAGTTCTGATAAAAGATCGATCCCGTCACATTAAAAGCAATAACGACGTCTGTTGTTGAATTGCTACGTGTGGATGTTGATATGCTGTGTTGTTTCGGAAGACTGTTATTAATCGTTCCATTCGCTAGTGCACATGCATGATCAAAGAGACACTCTATAGAGTACGGACGCTTATAAGCGTCCGTTGGAGGTTGTGTTTGCCAGGTGACATGAACTCCGCAGCGGACAGTGCTATAAATCTAACACTAATACCAGCGATAAGATAGGCCAGTATCGCCCACTTATTTATCCATGTATGATGTACTCACACACGTGGTGTTTCGAGATGGTGCTATTTGTCTGCGCCATCCCAGCTCCAATGCAAATGCATTGGTATGCTAGCTATCCGAAGCCGTGGCGCTTATTCAGGCTGTGTGTATTTTGCGCCGAATAGTCGTGCGTGTGAATAAAGGCCCGCTAATTTGCATTCATTCTCGTCTTGGAATTGGTCAATACACCGTGGCAGCTGAGGGGTCTCGGCCGAAACTGGCTGAAACTGGCTGAAACTGGCTGACTGGGGCTGACTCGGCCGACTGGTAACTCAAGATCTGCAGCCGATTCCTCTATCAAGTAAAGGAATCCTGGGTCTGCAGAGAAACATTTGGGTCTGCCGCTGACAGAAACACTCATAAAGACATAACAAACTCCTGAGTACCACACGACTTTAAGTGATGACGTCTCTCAGACTGTGGACAGCCTCTCGGCCTCAGTTTTTATATTGCTCGAGCACCTTTTTACAGCAGCACTTCTTGCTCGGCGACTCGGCGAGTGGCGAGGCTAGCTGGCTGGGGATTCAGACGGCTACCGTGGATCGCCCCCCCCCCTTTCTGTCCCGTTGGGTCACTGTTCATGACACTCCCTGGCAGGGGCGCAGCCAGGGCGGGTGCATAGTGGGTACGTGCCCCCCCCCCCCATTTGGCCGACTTTCACACTAACAAATTATCGGTGACGTCCCTGTTTGCGACTAGTTAGGGTCATGCAAAATATTGTGGCCTCAATCGGGTGCAATATTTTTTTTCGTATTTTTTCGGGGAGCCCTTTGTCGAGGGGGCCCCTGGTGATGCCGTGTCCCCTGTCGAAGGTCTAGCTACGCCCCTGCTCTCTGGTGTGTTGGGGGGGGGTGTTACTGAAGTGAGTCAAGGGGTGTTACTGAAATGAGTCCGTTGAGGGATGTGTGGAGAGACAATCTACGCGCTTCCTGTGGGTGATACCGTCTGGCAGACAGAAGACATGTTCACTCCTCGTCCTCAACTTACCTGATGCATACTGATTCATACATGACACAGACACTGTCTGATTGCGACTGCTCGGTAATACAGCACTTGATGCTGGTCACGCTTTACCGGCGCCCTCTTCACCTTCACACGTATTATCTCTCGATATTGCTTCACTTCCCTCAGTGTGCCAAATATGGCAGTTCTTCTGTCGAGAGAGTCCCGCGAGGGCGGCACCGTGGCAAAAGCAGCCCGCGTTGGCGCTGGCGGCAGAGTGTAATGTGGGCGGCGTCCCCCGCGTAGAGGCTACTGTGGGCGGCACCCCGCGAACAGCAGACTCTATTGTCTGTGGCCACCCGTGTTGCTGTCTGAACGGCAAGTCGTCGCGACGGCGCGATGGCGCGTTCTTGTGAGCCGCGTCACAATTGGCGCGGAAATGCCGGACACGTCTGCAGCCGGCCTGCGCCGGTCACTTCGGTTACACAACGGTCCCATGTGGTCAGGGCTGAGTTCGGCTACATACACTGATCCCATGGAGGGGAAAGGCGGCTGGGGTGAAGTAAACAGAGTGCGAGCCGAGCCAGATCATACTGGTGCATTGGATATAGCAGCATTCGTCCCGTTTTCCATCTGGTGTACCTACTCGGTACCTCGTGGTACCGAGCTGCACCAGTGACCGGTACCACCCCGCTGGGTACCTCGTGGTAACGAGCTGCACCAGTGACCGGTACCACCCCGCTGGGTTACCTCGTGTAAACGAGCTGCACCAGTGACCCGGTACCACCCCGCTGGGTACCTCATGGTTACCAAGCCTGTACCATGACCGGTAACCACCCCCGCTGGGTACCTCCATGGTACCAGCTGCCCACCAGTGACCGGTACCACCCCGCTGGGTACCTGTGGTAACGAGCTAGCACCAGTGACCGGTACCACCCCGCTGGCGTACCTTATTGGTACCGAGCGCTGTTACCAGCGACCGCGTACCACCCCCGCTGGGTACCTCATGGTACCGAGCTGCACCAGTGACCGGTACCACCCCGCTGGGTACCTCATCGGTACCGAGCTGTACAGCGACCAGGTTACCACCGCCTGGGTTAACCTTATGTACCGAGCTGCTTAACCAGCGACCGCTACACCCCGCCTGGTACTCTTGGTTAACAGCTGCCACCAGTGACGGCTACCACCCCGCTGGGTACCGTTATGGTACCGAGCTGCACCAGTACCGGTACCACCCGCTGTGTACCTATGTACCGAGCTTACCAGTGACCGGTACACCCCGCTGTACCTTTATGGTACCGAGCTGCACCAGTGACCGGTACCACCCCGCTGGTACCTATGGTACCGAGCTGCACCAGGTGGACCGGGTACCACCCCGCTGGGTACCTTATGGTACCGAGTTTACAGTGACCGTACCACCCGCTGGGTACCTTATGGTACCAGCTGCACATGACCGGTACCCACCCCCGCTGGGCTACCTTTATTATGGTACCGAGCTGCACCAGTGACCGGTACCACCCCGCTGGGTACCTTATGGTACCGAGCTGTACCAGCGACCGGTACCACCCCGCTGGGTACTTCATGGTAACGAGCTGTACCAGCGACCGGTACCACTCCGCTGGGTACCTCATGGTACCAAGCTGTACCAGCGACCGGTACCACTCCGCTGGGTACCTCATGGTACCGAGCTGTACCAGCGACCGGTACCACCCCGCTGGTGTGCGGTACGTACTCAGTACGCGCCTTTATACCCGTCCTAACTCTATAAGGCATGCTACCAAACAACGGACGAACCTCCATGGCTTGATGTTTTGCCGTCTGTCTCTACATATAGTGTCCACTGTCCTACATGACTGCTTTGGCCACATCTCACTGGAAAACGCCACCATACCGCTCCCCGCCTCTTCTCCCGGCTCGACCCACAAGGTCACCCACATGTGCAGCAATAGAAGCCGGTGCCGCCTGTCTCCGTGACTGACCGTTCCTCCATCGACCTGCGGCTATGGGTTAACACAGAGCCCGGCCGCTTTGTGTCAGTTGTCACCCTGTGGGGCTTCCTGTCCTGCAGCCGGTCAAGCGGCCGGTGAACAGCGAAGGTTCTTTTCGGTGGATCCTCGCTTGTCCCGGTATGTCAGACCATTTTGAATTAATGCCAGGTCTGGTGATTCCTAACAATGGCGGCGACGCTGCCGCGGCAGCATGGCGACTTGATAATGCCATGCCCCATGCATTTTGTACTCATGATGGTCTAATCGACATTGTCAAACAAAGCCAAACGGAATGTGGCATGCATCGTTGGTTGCTAACTCGTTATGGTAGTGCAACAATAGCAATACGTATTTCTGCTCGAAGTCGTCTTTGTGTTTACAATTTCTAGCCGCTTGCCTTCTTTCACGTTTCAATGGCTCTCTTCCCTCGCGGCCACGGTGGATGTTTGTCTCGCTGACACATGATGTTTGGTGGAGATCCAGCCATCCGAACTGCCGGTAATCGTCTCAGGCTGCAGTGCTGCTTATAACGGGCGCTCACCACCGCGTGTGATTTGTGCCTCGGGGCGTCAACTGTCGAGGTTATACATGGCGTATTCTCGGCTGCAGGAAGCGAGCAAAAACAGTGGCTCTTCTGGTGCTGCGGGGCGAGCAGCGTAATCTTCAAAACAGATTTACGCTGCTTACATGCGACTTCTGATCGGGGCAAGAAATGCCTTTCTTATGACCTATTATTGTTCGTGCTTGTTGCCGTGCAGAAGATCGCGGGTTCGAAACCCACCGCAGACAACTTCCGTGTCCTGCTATAGGCTGCTCTAAGTATAGCGGGGAGCGACGTCAGTGCTTACCAAACACTATTGCTACAGTGACAGACATGCTAGGACTAGCACTGAAGCATAAAGTTGTAAACATTTGTTTTGCATGCAACCTGTTAATCAATAGGTAAGTGACAACGGCAGTGCAGTGCCTAGATCATTTTGTTGAATGAACATCGAGATCCGAGCTGGTACCTACTTGATGGAATATCACTTATCAGTAACTACTTACGGTTTGTGGCGCCAACAGCTTTCGCTTTAGTGTACTGTCAATTGGATTTTCATTCATGATGTAATCAATGCATATTACACAATACACACTTCTCTTATTTAAGTATACCCTTAACATTTCGATGTCACTCACTATAGACACTAGGGCCGTGCGACACAGGCTCCACTGTTATCATTCGATTTGGCAATGCTGCCTATCACAAGAGCCGGAGCGGGCGAGTCCTCAGAGCCATATCTTTCTGCCGTCCGCTTGCAGAAGCACTTGAGAATGTCCGAGGTGTGACTTTGAGATGCAGGCTCCGCTGATATCGCGACGCCGCGCCGGTTCCATGAACTACTGCACTGATGCAATGCCACGCCAAAGGTCAACGATTCAACTCCCACCGCTCGGATAAGACAGAAATGGGAACGGAATGGGTACAGGGAGCCGAATATGGCCAGCATCAATATGAATTAGGAGCCAGGACAGCGGAAACTGCTCCCAGCCTGTCATAGGGAAGACGGAGGATCAGGGGTGGAACTTTATATCTCTTGGGGAGGGCCCGAGCCTCCCCCCAATGATTTCAAATTTTAAGATTTGGCCTATGGCGTTGCATGGTAAGAACTGAGTTAAAATCTATCTAATTAACCCGCGCACTGCAGGGGGTTCGCGCCGAACACCAACTGCAGGGGGGGTTGATTTCGCCCCCCCGTGAGATCTCCAAAACTAAGCAGACGTAGCCGACAGCGAAAAACGGCATTAGAATAGTCTAAGGCAAGCTCTATCGAAAGTATTTCAGTCTTTTCTTGGATCAAGGTCACAAATTGAGGTCACCAGTGGTCACCAAAGGTCAGATTTTCCCGTTTAGGACCTTTTAGGCTTTTCAGAAACCCCCGATTATCTCGGAAACTTATGATAGCTAGGACAACCAATTAAGAGAGATGACAATCGATAGGCCATTTAAAATTTGCATATCGCATGTATGTCCTCAAAATTGATCTCAGATCAATATTTTTAGGCTCCAGAGGTCATGAAAGGTCAAACATACTTGGTTTTTAGCAAAACACGTTTTTCGTGAAATAGCAATGTCACCTAAGAAAGATATGGGTAAGAAACTTTTGACGCCATCGTGTTTGTCTCATTAATGCGCTTTGAAACATTATAGGTGACCTGGTAAGGTCAACTTCAAAATTTGACCTAGGTCAAGGTCATTTGGTGACCCAGGTTAAAGGCATGTTGCATATGGGGAACGCGGGACAGGCTAGATGACCTTGGTGTCAACTAATCGTTTCTATCTCTTTTCTATCAAGAGTTTTAGCAAATAATGCTGATGACCTCAGATGACCTCAGATGACCTTGTGAGACCACTGAGCACAATTGCACCTTGACATTTTAGAATGAGCTAAATAGCAATGATTCTGAAATGAATTAGCCTATCAATGCAATATTTTTCAGAAGGAAGCATTTGTTTATTTCCCATTGATTATATGGGGAGGTCCAGGAAATTGAACCTGAACCTTTGGTCACCGGATACCGAAAAATCCAGATTATACGAATTGTTAGGTACTGATATTCTTGAAATCCTGCATAGTTTCCAAACTTTCGACAAAAGACTGTGGCTTTTGGCACGAACGCAAACATTTTTGAAGGTGAGGTCACTTGACATGGACTGTGACCTGACCTGAGATGACCTCAATCCAAACTTTTCCAAAGTGTGGGTAAATTGATGCCAAACAGGTGGTACGAAATTTTGGCGGCGCTGCGCGCGCCGTTTTTTGGCGCACTGCCTGAAAAACATGAGGGGGCGGAAATCAACCCCCCCTGCAGTGCGCGGGTTAACATTAGGGCCCCCGAGCGATTTAATAAAGTTCCGCCCCTGGATCAGCACGTTATTATTACGTTAGCTAGAGATATCTAAACCAACGTTGCAGACCATCGTTTGATGAGTTGGGGAAGAAGTTGGACCAGAGAACTGGTGCTGAAGCCCGATTAGTCCGTGAGCATTGCACACAGCGCGAGGATATGCTGCGATAGACTTGCGAAATGATTTCGTATTCTTGGTTTGCGTAGCAATTTAATTTTTTAATCTAGTCGGGATTGACACTGGATTGGGTTATAGTTGGATTGGGTAGGGTTATTTGTAGCTTCCATAGTCATATAATTTCACTCCAATCAACAATGGTATTATTTGAGCACTTTGAGCATTGGTTCTGGCTGAAATAATTCGACGAATCGTTTAGTCCTAACCTAAGGATATTTAAATCATTTACAGACAGGTTATGAAGTGAAAGTTTTGCGATCGATACATTATTAAATTGTAAACATTTGATTATATGTGGTTAAATCCTGTGAATATTAATATCCAGTCCCATCTAAACCCTTTGTTGTCAAACTTTTTTACCCTAACGATCCCAATCCAATTGATTAGATTAGATCATGGATATTTTATTGGCCTATTCACATGTTTTTGCACCGTTTCTTGTTATACCATGCATCGACATAACTATGTAAATGTCTGGGCAGATCACACTCGCTGCGAGCTGTGCCGAGGTATTTGTCACGTCATGCTTGTTGTTGTCTGAACGGCACATCCATGACTCGTTCTTCTTTGCACTCGGCACCTCATTTGGAATGTGATCGTGACGGTGGTCCTCCAGATTTGGTGTAAATGGCACGCATGGGAGGAGCAGTGATTGTGATATGATTATACAATTGTCGGCGCCGCATGAGCCGAGCATGTGCGGAAAAGCGGGGTATAACTCGACGGCAAACTCAGCGACACCGACTGAATGCAGCGACTCAGACTAAACTCAGCGACTCAGACCGAACTCAGCGACTCAGACTGAACTCAGCGACTCAGACTGAACTCAGTGACTCAGACTGAACTCAGCGGCTCAGACTGAACTCAGCGACTCAGACTGAACTCAGCGACTCTGACTGAACTCAGCGGCTCAGACTGAACTCAGCGACTCAGACTGAACTCAGCGACTCAGACTGAACTCAGCGACTCAGACTGAACTCAGCGAACTAGACTGAACTCAGCGACTCAAGCTGAACCTCAGCGACTGCAGACTGAACTCAGCGGACTCAGCTGAACTCAGCGACTCAGACTAAACTCAGCGACTCAGACTGAACTCAGCGACTCAGACTGAACTCACTCAGACTGAACTCAGCGACTCAGACTGAACTCAGCGACTCAGACTGAACTCAGCGACTCAGACTGAACTCAGCAACTCAGACTGAAATCAGCGACTCAGACTGCGTGCCACTGCCCAACACCGGTGCACACATCTCAGCCACGATGGCGAAAACCTCAGCTAGCTCCTCAATCTCACCAATAAGGCGATATTAATAGATCACCACCGCTGCAGTGTCCTTCTCTCGACATCGGCAGCTAAATCGCTGCACCATGATCCCTCCTCAACGCTGCACGGTTCGTGGTGCACAGTAGCACGCTGAACAGTAGCACGCTGCACAGTAGCACGCTGCACAGTAGCACGCTGCACAGTAGCACGCTGCACAGTAGCAGCTGCACGTAGCCACGCTGCACCGTAGCACGCTGCACAGTAGCACGCTGCACAGTAGCACGCTGCACAGTAGCACGCTGCACAGTAGCACGCTACACAGTAGCACGCTACACAGTAGCACAGTAGCACGCTGCACAGTAGCACAGTAGCACGCTACGTGGGTAACATACCGCTTCCTGCGTGGTCTAATCTTTGCGGTTCCCTTCCCCGGCCCCTATCCGACTCGGCTTCCTCTGGTTTGCGCTTCATCCCGTCCCCTATCCAACTGTCCGGTGTGTTCGACATTATCAGATCCAGCCGCCCTGTCTCTGTGTCCAGTCTAGTCCTCGTGTCCTGTCTGGTCCTCGTGTCTCCCCGACCCCGTGGTGTCTTACGTCCAATGCCCACCCTAGTCCTCGTGTTTCCAGGATATATTGTATCCTGTCTGCTCCCCGTGCGTCCCCCTGCCGTGTGTCCACTGTCCATGCAGCCTGGCCCTCAAGCGTCCACCCCACATTTTTGTCCAGCGGATTGTATATTTCCAGACTGCTTGCTGCCCAGCCCGGCGCTGTTTTCACAGTCGCTATTGCCGCGATGCATGCCAACATGCATGTGTCCGCGACTGCCCAGCCCGGCGCTGTTTTCGCAGTCGCTATTGCCCGCGCATGCATGCCAAATGATGTGTTCGCGATCTGCCCAGCCCGGCGCTGTTTTCGCAGTCGCTATTGCCGCGATGCATGCCAACATGCATGTGTCCGCGAGTCGCGACTGCCCAGCCCTGCGCTGTTTTCGCAGTCGCTATTGCCGCGATGCATGCCAACATGCATATGTCCGCGACTGCCCAGCCCGGCGCTGTTTGAGTCGCTATTGCCGCGCATGCATGCCAACATTGCCATGTTGTCGCGAGTCGCGACTGCCCCAGCCCTGCGCTGTTTTCGCCGTCCGCTATTGGCCGCAATGCATGCCCCAATGCATTGTCGCGACCTTGCCCAGCCGGCGCTGTTTTCGCAGTCGGCTAATTGCCGCGATGCATGCCCAACATGCATATGTCCGCGACTGCCCAGCCGGCGCTGTTTTCGCAGTCGCTATTGCCGCGATGCATGCCAACATGCATGTGTCCGCGACTGCCCAGCCCTGCGCTGTTTTCGCAGTCGCTATTGCCGCGATGCATGCCAACATGCATATGTCCGCGACTGCACGACGCGTGAGTGTCGGCGTGTGGCACGTGTGGCACGTGCGGCTCGCGGCTGGCGGCACGTGTCACTGGTCAGTGTTCTCGGAAGTTCACCGCCCCGGGCCTGCCATCGCAGCTGTTGCAGCCGTTATGATGATTGGCTTCAGCTGGGCCTCGCTTGCAGGCAATATGGCCAGCCAGACACGCTGTCGGGTAAACTGTCCGAATGTGCGAAACAGCTGTCAGGGTAGCTGTCATGGCATGACAACTGTCAGGTCGTCAGGAAGACTGTCAGTAAGCCACGACTACAGCAATTGGACATAAAGATGATATGATAAATATATAGTGGCTCGGCGTCAAATGTCGAAATATGTGCGCGAACAGGCGCCTGTAATAGATATACTTCGCAACTAGAAATGCGATATGCAAAATTGCTGATATAACCTTTTCCATATATCTCTGGAACCTGGAGGCGGATGATTGTATGAATCTCTGGCCCTCCCTTCTGATACTGATTGAAAACGAAGAAGGCTGCATTCATAGTTGCTGTGTTCCTGTCATGACAGTAACAGCGAGCAGTGTGGAGTTTAGAACAGGGAACGGGTATGGAGCTGGAGTGGGAGCCATGTGGCGGGGGCCTGTGGGGGGCTGTGTGGCCGGGGGCTGTGGCGGGGCTTGGCGGGGGCGATGCGGGGGCTGTGGCGGGGGCTGTGGCGGGGGCTGTGGCGGGGGTGTGGCGGGGCTGTGGGGAGCGATGGCGGGGGGCTGTGTGCGGGGCTGTGCGGGGCTGGGTGGCGGGGGCTGTGGGGGGGCGATGGCGGGGGCTGTGGCGGGGGCGATGGCGGGGCTGTGGCGGGATGCAGTGGGGGGGGGGCTAAGGGTGACAGACCAGTGCTCTGCAACCCCATGAGTAACCGCAGCCCGCAGCCGGCCCGGGAGGCGCACCAGGCGCGCGGTGCAGGGACAGCCGGCCGGCCGGATGGTTCCCCCTGTAGCCCCCCCCCCCTTCGTATCGGCCAACTCGGCGTGATGTCATGGGTGGGGGAGGGGAGAGGCGGGAGGGTGGCAGTGAATCAGACAGCGACGGAGCGTGACTCGAGACGCTTCGAAGCCGCATGGGGGAGGACCGTGGCTGGAGCGTGCAACCGCACTGCACCGTCCCAGTGTGGGCCGGCTGCGACATACAGCTGCTGCTGCCCAGCCCCAGGGTAATCGGCAGTAACGGTCGACAAACTGCTGTGTGCGTTGGCGGGGTGCTGGTGGGGTGGCGTGGGGTGCGGGATGGGCTGGAGCAAGGGCGTCACCTTCCGAAAGTTGGGGGACAGAAGTATTTTGAAGTCGATTTTTGTCATGCAACGCCCATAGGCGTAATGTTGAAATCCGGGACGGGGGACACGTTCCCCCGTCCCGCCTGCTTGCGACGCTCATGGGGATGGGCTAGAGTAGGGTAGGGTGGGGTGAGGGTAGGCACTTCGCATTGGATAATAGTGAGTACGCGGAACACACTTGACTGTGGAGTGTCCAATAGCCGTTACCCATTCAAGTAAGTCTGCAACCGAGGTACTTAGGCCAATGCAGCCGGCAGTTTCGCCCATATATGCCTCCGTGGACGGCTGCTACGTCGCTAACAACCTCACAGGAATAGGGATAGACCTCGTTTGGAACGGAACGCCACTACGCTGACAGTACCACTCAGACGCAAACGCCAAACACTGCCGTAGTATTTGCTATCCAAACGCATCCAGAATAAAAACCTCCACGTATTTTTAATACGACTGACGGTCTTTAAAACGACTGACGGTCAGTCTTCTGTCTTTTGAGTTTTGACACACATAAAAAACATGTATCGCCGCGGATTATCGATTCGTTTCGCGGCTGCCGTGGTGAGGCGAGCTGCTCTCCGTGTTCGGAGTCGACGGATGCTGCCAACGTTTGCCGTTCCCATGCCGTCGGCGGCGTGCAGTCACGGTATATAAAAGTAAAAACACCGTACAGCAGGGGCCGGCAACCTTTTTAGGGCGCGGGCCGGATGAGAGATCTGGAAGCAGTCGGCGGGTCGGGGCATAAATCGATACAATTGGACGGCAATTGATGTGTCAACATTTGGGAAATATGACAGCGTAATTAATGCATTTCAAAAGCTGTCTTAACAGCTGAGATGCTGTGCCGTATGTCACATGGTGGAATTTGTTTACCTTCTTAGACAGACTGCGCCAGCAGGCAAAATCGATCTAAAAAATGAAAGCACGTCTCAACTTCATTAGCCGACCAGGTGCCCCAAAAAATATTGACTTTCGAGGATTAAATTTGTGCCAGCAGGCAAAAGTGAGAATGAAAACATGCACGAATGCAGCATACTTTGCGTTAAAACTATTTCGATTTTCGAAGCACGCGGCCGGAATACAATGTGGGTTTGCCGATACCAGCCGCGGGCCGGCTTGTCAGCCGGTCGCGGGCCGGGATCTGGCCCGCGGCCGGAGGTTGCGACCTCTGCCGTTTACAGTGTTATGTGATAAGACCGGCGACGAATGGTGGAAGGAGGGGGGGGGGGGCAGACGGCGACCGTTCGGGATTCCCCTGACGATCACGTGAAGACGCCAGTCGCCAGGCGCTAGGAAATAACAGATGTGCTGAAACCTCATAGTCACGTATCTATGCCACGTAACACCGGCGTAAATACGTGACGACTTCATAAATATTGACATTGTATGCGAAAAGGAACGTTTATGGAGAGACGGTCACAGGCGTCGCATTATCTCAACTGGTACGAGAAGCTTCAGACACATGTGCGTCGAAAGTGTGGGGGGGACGCGTGGGTCCACAATGGTGGGACCCCCTCGTCGTCCGACGGGTCCCCCTTCAGGTCGTTCCCCCTTTCGAAAATCCTGGTTGCGCGCCTGTGAAACAGCTGGTAACAGGGCAAATTGTTTGAAAGCCGTAAGAGGAAGAACGACTTTTCCGTGCATAATTAGTCCCTGTGGATCTGGAGGAGCCTGTTTGAAGATGATTTGGGGAGATGGTCCTGGCCTGGTCACCACTATTAGCTCTTCGGTCCAGCAAGCTGGGCACTACTGGAGCAGCTTCCGGGTGTCAATGTTTGCATCTTTGCGTTCGTATCACTTTTTTCGGAATTCGGCAGACTAACTAGCTAAAGCTAAACGTGTAGCCTGCTTGAAATTACTATTTTGCGAAGGGGCGGCCAGCAACTACCGCCAAGGAGAGCCTCTGCTAGATACTTAATTAAATTAATTTACCCCTTTTCCAAATTTGTTAAGCAATTGCAAAACTTGTGTCATGCCGCAAAGCGGCGCAAAATTTTCCGTTTTTGATTGTGGATCGTTGGATTTTGACTGCTGCAAAGTCAATTTTTTTACGATTTTACGATAAATTGAAAACGTGCAGGGCATACTTGTATTGATTGCCCCCCCCCAGAATCCTGTGGGGGGTATTTTCCCCTGATGCCCCCTGGATCCGCCAGTGAAAATAGGATGGTGTGTAATTTGTGCGCACAACATTTTATGAATCGCTGTTGTCCTTAGTCATCTGATAGTATCACACCACACGCTGAGTGCAACTGCACAACTCTACTTGAATTGCTCAACACTTCTCTGACGGCGTATAATCCATGCAGATAGCATCCTGATGCTGAGGGCTGAGGCTGACCTCAGCCAATGGCATGACTGTTAGTACTGTACTAACGTACTGCGTGTCGCTTTCTACGGCGAATCCAGAGAGGGGGACATGAAGGTCGAGGGGCCCACTAAAGTCTGAGGGGCCCACTATAGGGGCCCACTACCAGTGTAACCGGCCATGTATAATATCCTTGTATACCGTATGGTATGGTGTATATGGTACTATTGTATGGTTATGCTGTATGTGGATATCTACCGTATGGCGTATATGGTAATATTGTATGGTTATGTTGTATGTGGATATCGTATGCTGTGTACCGTTTAGTGTCTATGTATATTGTATACCGTATGGTATACTATAAACACAGTACTGTGTGACTATACGGTATAAAATTCGGTATATAGTATATACCGATTCTTATATACCATTACACGGCGTCTGCAACTGACCGCCCGGTGTCGTTGAGGCGGCGGTGGCGGAGGCAGCGGTGGCAGCGGTGGCAGCGGTGGCAGCGGTGGCAGCGGTGGCAGCGGTGGCAGCGGTGGCAGCGGTGGCAGCGGTGGCAGCGGTGGCAGCGGTGGCAGCGGTGGCAGCGGTGGCGGCAGCGGTGGCGGCGGAGGCTGTCGCGTCTCTCAGCCCCAGCCCGTCCTGCCAGACCGCGCACGTTTGCTCAGTACAGCCTTTGAACGAGCCGGTAATGCCGTAGGTCCGCGCCGCGATACGGTATCGCGCGCCGCGATAGCTGATATTTGGCGTCAGCGCAGGTGCGAACAGAACGAGCACGCCGACGACGAGGTGCTGGCGTTCTCGTGCCCAGTGCCCACACCTGCACACTCAGTCAGTAAGAGGCGATTCACGTGACCAGCCATTCACGTGAAGTTGCACTCACCCACAGGAAGTATGTGTTTCCGATTATGAAAATGGCGTGAACATGCCACTACAGGACAGCAGGCGTGAGTCGAGGACGTACTTACGACATTATGCCTGCGTCTTGGTCCCATTGGGAGGCGGGCAAGCGGCGAGCGGCCGCGTTCAGCGTTTCCTGCACAACTGGCTCCCACTGCGGAGAGGCTGGCTATCGGGGAGCGACGGACACGAGCCGGATCTCAGGCAGGATGCGGACTGATAGCGACTGACGTTCGCTGTCCACACCAGCCGGAAGCGACACCGGAAGTCCATCCACTTCCGGTCTCGGCGACCGCGGGACGAGCTCTGACGAGCTCGAAATCTGCGACGGAGGCTGTCAGAACTCAGAGTTACGGCAAATGGTCAAGTAAAATCGGTTTGATCGAATATAAATATAATTCATCCAGTCTGGATGTAGATCCAGTCCAGATTCGCAAACTACTTTTCTCATGGTTGATGCAGTCAAATGCAATCAATATGAAAAACAAATATGAGCGGTCAATGGTCATACAATTTGAAGATGTTTTGATGTTTTATGGTGTTTTGTTAAGATTAGTACGAGCTCCAACGAAAATTGTTGATGCAGTTAAAGTCATTTACATATGTTGACTGTTGGTTGCATTAATTCAAATTCGATTCAACTCACAAATTACATAACAAAATGTTTTCAGCTCAGGATTGTTTGGGCCCGTCCTTACAGCTGCTCGGGTGTCAGGACGACGGGTGTCGGGTGACAGCTGCTCGGGTATGTGTGTCGCGTGCTGCTATGCCTAGCCGCGGGCTGCGGTGCAGTATAAGAACTCAGCGATGGACAGACACACAGCTCGTCAGCGGAACCGATCGGACTGGCGACGCTTTTCCTGTCGCTTGTTTTCCTGTTTGTGTGCCGTGGACGAGGGTTCATACTGAAAATGTGGACGGGGCTATCATAATCGTTTCGGTATTGGTTGCATTGTTTCCTTGTCCTTTGCTTTATCCTTTGTAACGAAGCAAAGAACATTGTTTTTATTGTGTGTCTTGAATGGTAGTTATCACGTACTGTATGCGGATTATCACGTGGTGTATGCGGAGACTTAACCGCCATCAGTTGTAGGCAAAACTGGGCCAGGCAATATTGCATCGGGAGTATTTTTGCAAACAATAAAGCACAGACAGCAAAAAGTAATATTGATATATATATATATATATATATATCGTACCGCTTACTCCTGCTGACGGACACACAGCGCAAAAAATACATATATTTTGGAGAACGGAAAATCTTTTATGTTGATGCCATGTAGGTACTGCCTTTTCAAATATGCGAGCAGGATTTATTTAAAATGCGTAATATGGGCATGCTTATTGCAGAAGAACCATTTAACGACTGAACCAGATGTATGTTATTCATATGGTATTCAATACCCATATTTTAGCTTCCCTTTAGACAAAAAACAAAACAAAAACATCTATGGCTTCCGAGTCATTGTCATATATTCGCTTACTAGCTGATAGCTATTATAAGTTTATATTAGCTATTAGTATGGATTATAGATAGCTATTAGTAGTTACTAGTCTACTAGTGGATCAATTATATAGGTGTATACACCATTGACCGATAACGTAATACATTTTACAGACAAATCCAACTATGAGAATAGTGGATTGAGATGGATTACATCTACAGATGCTTAGTTACCGGTGAGGTACTTCATATCGGTATGCAGCTGTTGTTAGAAGTGCAGCATACTTAAGTACGCTCGCGCGACACATACTCTCTTTTTATCGCGGACGTACAACGCCTTTTTATGCGATAATATATTTGACCAAACACTGCTTGTTCCTGTGATTGACATCCCCTGTCATTATTCCAGCTAACGGGCGAATCCCTCCCAACTCACGCACTCATTTCATGCACGGCATGTCACGCTCGTGGCAGTACCGAGTGCCAACACAATGGCACGGTGTCCTACGCCGTTCACTGGTCATCCCGGCGGGGCGGGGCGGGGCGGGGTGGTCGACGGTTCGGGGTCACGTCCGCCCGTCCCACACATAGCATGGTCGATGTACCGCACGTATTACGGTGCCATGCATTACGGTGCTGCAGTCCTGAAGGCCCAACTGACCTCCCCCAACCCGGACCTGCCCCGCCGTGCTACGTCGCGCCCCCCCCCCGTCCCCCCGTCCCCGATTGCCTTATATCGTGAGTCGTGAGCGAGTGTAAGAGAATATTGCCGACAAGAAGGGTTGACATCCATTAATGTAGAGCTTGTGGCGCATGGTGCAACGGGTCTTTGTAAGCTCATGCGATGTTTTAACGAGTGACTATGGACACTGCGCAATACGCAAGGTGCCGTCCAGCAAACATGCGATTCGTAGAAGCTTGCTGAATAAACAATAAGGGACTTAACAATATGTGGCCCAAATGAAGGTTGCGCAAGTGAAGAGTTCGCACCTTTGCTGCAGGCTTCACATACTGACACCTGGCTGCTTAAAGATGTTAAACCCAGGCAGGTTTAACCACTTCGCTGAAATGAGACTGTGCATTTAAATGTGTTTAGGTAATTAGGAAATGTGATATGACTCCGTCCGTAGTTGGGTCCGCCTGTTGACGGTTCGAACAGAATACAGAAATGCGTGATATCCTACTTGATAAGCTCAGTACAAATTACTTAAATTATAGATATAAGAACACAACTATTTTGCTCCTGGAAATGACAACGGAAAATCCGGCACTCGGGAGGACATGACTAATGGTATTGGGTACGTGAGCAATGAGTAAAGAACAGCCATGTCCATGACATGATGACCAGGCGGACTATACGCACCAAAGCCAAAGAAATGTGCTTACAATGCGGCACTGATTCACCAGCATCGACCGAATATCCTCAGCATATCCTCCCTTTCAGCTGGCGGCCCGATTTAGGAGCACTAAATTCGTCAGTGGAAACCATGCGACAGCGGCAGCACGTTCTGTGAGTCAGAAGCGGCCTGTTGGAGCGCCGCCTCCGCCTCCGCCGCCGCCGCCCGTGCCAGGGTGGACCACCCCCGAATCGATGGCGCTGGCGCCGGGTTTCTACCAGCAGTCAGACCGCTTATAGCTCGGACAGCCACTGTCCAATTCCACTGACTCGCTGCAGCAGTGGTAGAAGGGGCCAGCTAGGCGGGACAAGACCCTCCGGTTGTATATGTCAGCCGGGGTAACTTGACCAGACAGCACGACGCACTGTAGTCTGCCTGTCAACTCCCCCTCCCCCCGGTAGCCGGGGGATAGCTAGCTTGAATTGTTGGTTCGATTGATATGACTGGTTGATTCATGGACAATTGGACGTTGTTGTCAGGCCTTCTGGCTTTCAGTGTGGGCCATCTCTTAGATATCAGCGGGTGTGCTGTATTTGCTGTCTTGTTTAACTCTAGCTTCGCGGCCGCACTTTCTGACTAGTCGACCATTTCGGTTCAGGTATAGCCCAGGAGCTAACGCTTTATATGATAAAAGTTCGTCAGGGCAGTTTCAGCGAATCTTGCAGAGTGCTCGCGAAACAGTGCAGAACAAATCGTGATTAAAATGACTCTAATTTTCGCCGTAACACCACCGCGACAAGCGTGGTGTGAACTTCGCGGTGTTTTCGGTGTTTTACAAGCCTCAACAATGCCTTCATATAAGGACCGGATAATAAACCACTTCCAGAGACACGAGTTATGACATCAGAAAGCTTGATTCCTGCAACGGATGTGGGTACTGAGCCGGGCTGAGACATCGTGATAAAATCGGAAAAACAAACTTGGAGCACAAAGCCAATTTCATAATCTTTGAATCAAGGGCGCAGCCAGACCTTCGACAAGGGGGCACGGCATCCTCAGGGGCCCCCTCAGGAAAGGTCCTCCTCCCCGAAAAAAAGTTGCGCAAAAATGAAAATATCTCCGGATTTAGGCCACTATATTTTGCAGGGCCCAAAAGTCGCAAACAGGGACGTCACCGATAACTTTTAGTGAAAAAGTCGGTCCTATGGGGGGGCACGTGCCTCCTCTTCCCCCTGGCTGCGCCCCTGCTTTGAATGCATCGAGAAGGCTGAACGTTGTGCTGAATGAAATTGAAATGGAATACTTCAGACAAAGTAAACAAAGGGAAGCTGTATACCAAAATATATTGAAACAAACTGCGCCGTGTCAGTGTCTATGTCTTCTGAGTTAACTGAACCGCAATGTCACAATGTAGCGAGCGTTTCCTGTGTAGCGTTTGGCCGCGGTGACACGGCACTCGCCCCGTCACGTGCGGTGCTGCTCTATAGCCTTGGTGTTGCTCATCACCTCCCCTCGACCCTCGGAGCGCTGGTTTGTGCCGAATCACGCTGCGCAGTGGGCTGTCCTGCGCAACTGCTTCTGCCGTGTGGCCGGGGGACGCCAGCCGTGCTGGCGACGGCCGTGCCACCGATTCTGCCAGCTGTGCGCCGCGGAGGCAAACACCACGACCGAGGCGCCGTGGCCCGTGGTACGTGTTGGCATTAATATAGTGCGTGCCAAGTTTCTTGGGTGACGAAAGCCGTTTTTCGTTAGGCTGGTGGCATTGCCATCAATTGTAAACAAGCGTGCAAACACTGATACGCCAATGATGCAGCATTCTTGAACCCACAGGCCACAGCTGTTCGTTTTCGAGTGGATCGTTCGATTGTGGGTCGGTGGAAACCGGTCCTGCGGCTTTTTGAGTTTCCTCCTCGTGACGATTCAAAACTCTGCGGTATGTGACCATATCGGCGGGGTTGTGTCGGCGGGTGCTGGTCGGACACTGCAGCAGTTGGGCGGCAGGCGTGTTATAGAGCCTTGGGCAGGCGTGCGGTGAGGCCTGGGCATGACGTCATCGGCCTCTGATGTCAGCACCGCGTGCATCGCCCGAATTTCCGCCGATGGGCGAAGATCGACCGCGCGCTCCACCGCCGCCGCCGCAGCAGCAGCAGCTGCAGCTGCCGGTTGCGATGGAGCTGCTGGCCGGCGGCAGCCAGCTGATGGCACCAGGCTCAGAGCCAGAGACGGTACGGGGACACGTGCACTATGCACATGTTCAGGAAGTGAGTTGTATGCGTGGGCTCAGTCGTCGCCCCCCCCCCTCCCCCACCTCGCCTGTGGCCCAGCCTGGTCCTCGACCTGGTCCAGCGCCGGTCCAGAGCCGGTCCAGCCCGCGGCGACTGCGGCTGCCCCGCCCCTCGGGGGGAGGATGGGGGGGGGGGGCGGCGTGTCAGTCCGCGAGCGAGCCGTCCGCCGGGCGCCGCGACGACACCGGAGCTGAGGGGGGAGGGGTGAGGGGGAGCACGCGCCTGCTGAGCGCGTGGCTGCCATGACCCGGTGACCTGGAGACTTCCGGTGCATGGTCTGCGGCGCCGAAATCAGAGCCCGCCGACCCTCGAGCGAGCGCAGTCGTCAGCGGGCAGCGAGCAGCGCAGACACTACATGCAGCACAAACCACCCTGTGGCTGTGTTGAGTGATCTGTGCACGATCCGTTTTTGATCGGTGAATAACCTTGTTTGCCAATCTATCAACAATGACTGACCGGTCTGTCCTGGTCTGATCTGCTGCATACGACCGGTTCCCGGAGATTTGCCGGTTCTGTCTGTGAGATGTCGAAACGGAGTGGTTCCATATCCGTTGGGTTCGAAGAAGTTCAAGCTCGATTTATCAACCAGAGGCGTTACTTTTTGAATCAGTTGGGCCTCATCCGGTAGTCTGGGCTTTTCATACTAGCCTATTTTTAGCCTCGGTTGATGTTATACATATATTTGTGTTGCTTTAGACAATAAAAAATATAGGTTGAAGAGTTTAAGACATATTTATACATATGTGTGATTTGAAACATAATTTAAACATAATTTTGTAACAACATGTTACAAAACACGATATTAATTTGAAGCTGTGCCAAGTTTTACGTTCTTTATCAGCTCGTTTGGAACAGATTGAATGTTACTTGTTAACCAGAATGCTAGCCAATTTGGTAAAATTAATATTTGGTATGTGTGAATTGGGATCTCAGGCATCTAGAATCTTCAGCACGTTTTTTTCTCACCGGTTTCAGCCAGAATTGTGCTTGATTCCAGTGCAATCGTGCCAATCGAATCCGATTCTGGAATAGATTTCGTTTGAGCTGGAATCGGAATCGGATTAGATTTAATTGACTTTTGAGTGGAATCGGAATCAAGTGGAATCAATCAATTAAGAAAACGAACGAATCGGAATCGGAATCAATGGCGATTTCAAGTAAATCCGTAGCATTTTCGTTTACAAAACAAAGCTATGAATATGAATTTACGCTTTCTTGAAGGATATTTGCTTCTTTGAGCATGCATAATGCATATAGCTGAAGCATAGCCGTATGTTGAACTTGACATAAGAGTCTTAAAACGTGCTTAGCACTTATACTTATTTAGGTGGAGGCATAACAATCTTGGCTTCCTGCAACGATCTTGGCTTACAGCAATGCTAATTGCTTTGCTTATTGTACCTGCCTACCAGTACTTATCATACATTCCATCATATTAGCATACCATTCAAGACATTTATTTTCATATGTTATGTATCATATGTATTGCAGAATATAGCCGTTTGGAATATGTCCATACATCATTGTGCTTGATTCCAGTGCAATCCTAGATTCAAGACATTGATTTCCTAGATAATATGTTGTTTAGAACCTTCATTAGACTTTGACGTTTTTGAGCTGTTGCGGATTTTGCATCATAGGCAAAATTACACAATTAATACAAATTATTTGAAATTTGACTTATAAATAGCCATATCAAATATACCTGTGTAATAAATGTGATAGGTATTGCTACTCGTGTCATTTAGTAATTTGTTCAAAATGTACGTTTGAATAAATTGTGATCGACATTTTGTGTGAAGAGTGGAATTGAATTGGACTCAATAGAATCAGATAAGGAATATTTTTTAGAACCCTGCAATCGGATTATGAATATATTTCCCTAGTCAAATATATATTGGATTCGGAATCGGAATCAGACCCATCTGGCATGTAATTGGAATCGATTCCGCTGAAACGGAATCAAGCGCCAGTCTTGTTCCAGCTTCAAGTTGACCGGTCGTTATTCGCCCGAACCTCCCACGTCACCGTGTGACGTCACTGCAGTATGACGTCACGTTTGTGTCGCCGTGCAGGTGTATCAGACGACGTCACGACGGTGACGTCACTGCAGTATGACGTCATGTCTGTGTCGCCGTGCGGGTGTATCTGACGACGTCACGACGGTGACGTCACTGCAGTATGACGTCATGTCTGTGTCGCCGTGCAGGTGTATCAGACGGCGATCTGCGGTGACGTCAACTGCATATGACGTCATGTCATGTGTCGCCGTGCAGGAAATCAGACGACGATAACCTACGGTGACGTCACTGCAGTATGACGTCATGTCCTGTGTCGACCGTGCGGGTGTATCAGGACGACGATACCAAGGTGACGTCAACTGCAGTTGAACGTCATGTCTGTGGTGCCCGTGCAGGTGTATCAGACGGCGATCTGGGTGACGATGTCACTGCAGTATGACGTCAATGTCCTGTGTCGCGTGCAGGAGTTATCAGAACACGTATACCACGGGACGTCACTTGCAGTATGACGGTCATGTCTTGGTCCTGCCGTGCATGGTGTATCTGACGACGATCTGCGGTGACGTCACTGCAGTATGACGTCATGTCTGTGTCGCCGTGCAGGTGTATCAGACGACGATCTGCGGTGACGTCACTGCAGTATGACGTCATGTCTGTGTCGCCGTGCAGGTGTATCTGACGACGTCACCGTGTGACGTCACTGCAGTATGACGTCATGTCCGTGTCGCCGTGCGGGTGTATCAGACGACGTCACGACGGTCTGCGGTGAGCAATTCAGCCGGTCATGCGCTTTGACAGCGGATATGTTGACGGTCCGGTCGACTCCGCCAACACTGTTGGACCAGTGGACTGGTCGTTCGTGTTGGCTGATGTTTGCTTTACGGAAGACAGCGACCGGTAACTTATACAGCGCTGGAATGCAGACACGAGAATGTCATCGGATCGAAAGATAAGCCGATGGTAAAAATATGTCTGGTTCCGAGAGTTGGTGGTCGGCGGCAGCGCAGTGGAATCGATGTGGGATATGCATTTATTTAACAGAGCTATACTGATGGCTGGCTAGATATACCTTGCCCGACGAAGCCAGCATACGAGCACATTCATATTAGAGGTGCCACTTTTCAGGCTTGAGGCTACCCGACCCGACCCGCAAACCCCCTTCAACTACCCACCACTACCCACATGACCATATAGGCTGCCAGCTACCCGCAAGTACCCACTAAGAAAATTGTCCATCTTTATGCCTACCATTTAAATAACTCATTTTGTAATGCTTAACTGTTTTGTGTTGATCTCTGCTCACTAACTGAGGTGCCTACCTATATTTGTTAAAGCATCCCAATTCGCATCCAAAACCCTGTTTTTTAATTTTGTTTAGTTTATGAACATTATGTTACCCGCAAACTACCCACTAAATCCAAATGATCGCTTAGGCTACCCACTACTACCCACGTGGGTAGTAACTACCCGCACCTGGTGGGTAGGTGGGTAGAAAAGTGGCACCTCTAATTCATATGATATCTATGGCTGGGCTGCTTTGCAATTCAGTTACTTTATTCAGAGCTGTCATTTGTTCACTGGCGCATCCGTTGTACATATCCTCAACGAGTGTTGTAGTTTCCTACGACAGAAATGTGCTTATTCGGCTCTAAAATAAATAAATAAATTATCGCGTGTAATGCACACGGGGCCAGACTCGTTAGACATATATGTCGCACTCATTTGTTGCATCAGCAATGTATGTAATGCTTAAGTTACCACCGTGATTACAACAGACAACGGGAACTTCTTGCATATTTGCCGGCACGAATACGCGTGCCAACGACTTCAGTACGGCACGTGACACGAGCTGGCGATCCAAATCGATCCGGTTACTGTAACACGTGCCCGAGGAGATGATAAACTGGCCGGTCCGCTTTGGTGGCGACATAAAGAGAAGCTTATTTTTAAATGAAGTAAAGCTGCTAAATTATCATTACCTACTGGCACATGCTGCGCTATGAATTCAGGGTTGTGTTTTTCGAATAATCTTATTATCTACCCTAGTATCTCCCATGGGCGGATCCAGAAAGTGTGATTTTGACAGTTTAGGGGGGGGCAAATCCCAAAAAATATCGCATAAATCTGAAAACTCATCGGATTTCGCTTGCTTGTGTATCAATAACTGATTTAAAACAAACTTTCTCTAGTAAAAGTTGCTTAGTTTTACGACAAACTCAGGAAATGTGTCAAACTTGCGCCGATTTTGGGTGTTTTTTTTGGGGGGCATGGCCCCTTTGCCCCCCCCTGGATCCGCCCTTGGACTATCTCCCCATTTAAAATTACCTCGCGGATTACAACTAGACATAGTGCTGTGCTTAGAGTGGACCGACGTTTAGGTCATGGGTGGTGTTCAATTGATAGGTATACATAGTACCTATCTACCGGCTGCCCCCGGTACGGTATAAAGGGCTAACGGCTCTTGTTTGTCCAAATAACCAGGGGCGCCGGAACTGTCGGAAAGTTGGGGGAAGGGGGGGGGGCGGAGGCATTCTGAAGTCGATTCTTTCCAAGGCATAATGTTAAAATCTGACAATGTTGGGGGCGGCTGCCCCCTCTGCCACCCCCCCTCCGGTTCATGCGTCCTTGCAAATAACATTGATGTAAATTCAGTTGTACTAAACTATATCGTGAGCTATAATGTCGGCGCGGTTTTGTACTGATGTAAGTTCGACATTTGACTGGTAAACAGCATCCGTGGCTGCAGCGGCCACCACGGCTGCAAAGCATCACTGCAATGCTTGGCTGCGTCTTTCTCAATCACGTAAACAGTGTTACAAGGCCAGTGGTTGGACTTGCCGCCGGCGAAAATGATGCCAGCAGCATAGTTACCCAATACGGCAGTGCACGCTACAACTGCCCAACTGCACTAGCACATACCACTGTAATTAGATATATTGCATGTGATGTAATATACTCGTAAATATACTTCCTGCTTTGTCTTCCTTATTAGGTAGTGGTAAGTTTGCCATTCTACCGTAATTACATGTACGTTTGTGGGGGGATGGGCGCAAAGTGACCTTAGCAGTCGACGCGCCCTAAAGCCCCAATAAACAAACAAACATGTTTGTGGGATACGCGAATGTGTGTCGCACATGCAACTTCAACTTGTAGGTAAACAATGGACATGCATGCAGCATGCCTGTCACATGATATAATGGATAAACGATTTATATTTATGGATTGTTGTTTTAAACTGACCTCTCCTTGATATATTAGAAATACTTTTTCAAAATGAATATATTTTTACAAAAACAAAAAGATAACTGCGTATATTTTCATTTTGAAAAAAGTATTTCTTATATATCAAGGAGAGGTCAGTTTAAAATAACAATCCATAAATATATATATATATATATATATATATATATATATATATATATATGCTCCTTGCACAAGCACTCCGGAGATAAACGATTTACTATAATACAAAATAATAAAACAGTCACTTTGCACAGTGCACGTTCCAATCAATGAAGGGTGGGTTAAAAGTCCCTTCAGAACTATTTGTAAAAATATTTCCAGACAGGGATGTAGGTACCTATACCTACATCCGGATCCTATTCAGTTGGAGGGGGGCTTCAAGCCTTCATCGGCCATCCCCTCCCCCAAAAATGGACGAGACAATTTGTCAAATTCGGGGGAAAATATGTATTTTGTGGATTTGTATGGTACTTAAAGGATTTTTCAGCTCAGCCCCCTCCCCTATGAACTTTTCTGGAGAACTGAGAAGCAGCGCCGCTGCTTCCAGTTGTATTATTTAAAGGATACTGAATTGCAGCGACATCCGTTTTTCCTGAGACCTGATCTCCTTATCTCCTGAATAGTTATTTGTTTAATGTTTCTGAAGCCTGCTTACTGCATGCCATGACATCTGTCTTATCAAATGAATTTCTGAACCTATCTATGTGATTATAAAATATGACCGAAACTCCATAAATGGTAGGGCATTGACTAGATTAAGACAACCTGCAGTAAAATTCCCGATCGTCACGAAGCTAGAGGAATGAAGGATCCTTTGTTATCGTGATCCGCGGATATATTGATGTAGCATGATAATAAACTGCACACGTAGGTATAGGTACGCCTGTCAATTTGTCTGCAAGCAATGTGGTAAAATTTCAGCATTTGCATTATATCCGGGATCAATGATTTACGAGTAAAAAATAAAATTATAAGTATAGATAGCTGTTCATATACGCGTATTATGTCAAGTGGTCAAACTTTTATCTATATAATAGGCGATTGTCATTCGTCATAATTCATTTCAGAAGAAATTGGGCACCGTCGTAAGATTTACAAAAATGATCCAAATAAGGATTGTACTGCATCACCAGTTATAGGGTATTTGATGCCGAAATATGTTATTGAAGACGAGTTGTTACTTGCAAGTTTTAACTATAACCCGCGCTTGACCGGGGTCTTATCCGAACGCCATTGACCGGTGGGCAAATATTGCCCCTCGTTATCTCCAGAACCGATGATCGTAGCGAGACGCACAAGGTGGCGTTCGAAAGCTCTCATCGAGACGCATTTCAAGCGTACTCATTTTTTTAAAATCAAGGTCGCATATCAGGTCAAGGTCGGATCAAAGGTCAAAACCGAGACATTTAAGTTTATGGACCATACTTTTCATCCATAGCCTTTGATTGCCACCATGATCACCCAAAGTGCCCCCCAAATATATGACACACATCCCGCATGAACAAAAATGCGTTTTTTTGCTAAGGTCAAGGTCAAGATCAGGTCACAAAAAGATGGCTCTGAAAAATATTTTCGGAAGTCATGCGACACATGTTTTATGGGCTGTTTTATATGTATACATATATAGTGATAATCAAGGCATCATCTGAGCTCATTGAAATTAAGTTCGTGTCAAGCATGAGTTATCGCTTATAAACAACAGGGGGGGGGGCAATATTTGTCCCTCCGGTCAAGCGCAATATAAGTTGAGTACCTATATCTAATCAAAAAAGATAAATATATGATGATGCTGTTGGCATATACTAGGCATAGAACGTAATCATAAATTAAATGGTAAATAATTTCAAAATATAATAATATTATAGGGATGTAAAATCCAGAAGTGTCGTAAAGCATCTGGGTCATGGAAAGGGATTGTGATAGGAAGAGAAAAGACTCAAGAAAAGGTCGATAACTCGGTACGTGAAAAATGATACAAATTACAATAACAATTAGACAACTAATCCGCATCGCTTGTAACAATGTATTTTACATCGCTGCTGAAACGCTTCCGTCATGTTGAGGAAGAGAACACTCATATTATCTCTGAACAGAACACAGCACCTACACGCCCACATAATGGGATGGGTAGGCGGTAAGCGCTGACAAAAACAAAACCGGCCGTTGTAAAGTTGTGGACACTGTCTGCTCCCACCCCGTACATCAGAGGGAGGGGTGAGGGTGGGGGGGGGGGGTCCGCAGCACTGCCGCGGGCCACTGCGGCTGTTTCCTGTGTGTCGGCCGCATTGCAATCCGGTCGGCCTTGGGGGGCCGCGGCCGCCAGCAGCAGCAGCAGCAGCAGCAGCAGCAGCAGCAGCGGCGGCGGCGGCGGCGGCGGCGGCGGCGGCGGCGATAGGAGGCCGAATGGATCATGCCCCAAACTGCAGCCCGGCACTACCGACTGCTGGAGCCGGGCGGGCGGGGGGCAGCCGCACAGTTCCCACAGTGCACCATTGTGGCGGCTGCGGCTGTCTCGTAATGCTGCCGGCCCGTAATTCGCGTGTTTGAATATTCCCGTCCAAGCGGATTTGCGCCTGCCATTCCCGTCAGACGCCGGGCAGTTTGTATGTGCTCTGAAATGTGATGTCAGACGCCGGGAAGCTTGTGTGTGCTCCGAAATGTGATAACAGACGCCGGACAGCTTGTGTGTGCTCTGAAATGTGATCACAG